>VWPU01007979.1:0-18676 GCA_013398955.1 Callaeas wilsoni | reverse complement strand
GCTCGGCTCGGCTCGGCTCGGCTCGGCTCGGGCTCGGCTCGGGCTCGGCTGGGTTCGGCCCGACTCGGTCCCGCTCGGTCCCGCTCGGTCCCGCTCGTCTAAGGCTCGGCTCGGCCCTCAAACCCTCCCCACGGTCGCTGCGCCCCGCGGGCCGCCCCCGGCCGTGCCCGCTCGGGACCGTCCTCACGCAGGGACGGACCCCCGTCCTCACCCGGCACTCTGGGCACGGGGCAGACCCTCAGTGTCCTCAGCATGCCTGGGGAGGAACCCCTGTGCCCTCAAGAGACCTCCCAGGCACAGGGCAGACCCCCACCCATGATCTTCAGCCTGGGAACAGCCCTCCCCATGCCGGCTCAGGAGCCTTTGGGCACGGGGCAGACCCCCACTGTGAGCCCCAGCCTGGGGACAGACTCCCCTGTGCCACCCCAGGAGCCTTGGGACAGGACAGACTTGCTCCCCCCCATTAGCCCCAGCCTTGGGATAGACCTCCCATGCCCACCCAGGACACCTGGGCACAGGGCAGACCCCTACCACGATCTCCACACCTGGGAGTGGGTGCCCCAGTGCCCAGCCAGGACCCTCTGGGCACAGGGCAGAACCCCACTGTGACCTGGTGGACCCCTTGTTCTCACCAGGGACCCCCTGGATACTGCGGAGAGATGTCCATGCTTTGTCTGACTCCCCACTGGGGACAGCCAGGGTTGGGGTGGACTCCATGCAGCACAGCCAAATGCTGGGGACAGGCAACCCCCACAAATTCCCTTTCCCCCCAGCCTGGGCAGGACCTCTCCCTGCCAGAGACACCAGAGATGTACAGATGTATTTGGGGACTCAATGTCCCCAAATTCCCCCCAAACAGAGTAAGATCCCTGTGACTCCCTAAAGGAGTCCTAAAGCTAAAAGGATCCCTTGTGCCACTGGTGTACTTCATTGCCTTCACATACCATCTCCAGGTTCCATCCGGAGAGAACACTGTGCAAGCTGACCCCACGAGCATCCTTGGTGCTGTCTCCTGAGACAGACCTCGCTGGGCTCCTTCTCTGTCCTGTAGAACAACCAGAGCCTACACATGGTACCCCAAAACCATGCTCTGTCACCCCTTATCTTGGCAACTCCCAGGTAACAAGCGACAGTACAAAAGGAAACAGCCTCAAGTTGTGCCAGGGGAGGTTTAGATTGGATATTGAGAAAAATTTCTCCATGGGAAGGGTTGTCCAGCCCTGGCACAGGCTGCCCAGGGCAGTGGTGGAGTCACCATCCCTGGAGGGATTTAAGACATGCAGGTGTGGCACTTGGGGACATGGGTTAGTGGTGGCTGTGGCAGTGCCAGGGTAACTGCTGGATTTGATCTTAGGGGGCTTTTCCGACCCAAGGAATCGGTGATTCTGTNTCTTAGAGGGCTTTTCCAACCCAAGGAATCGGTGATTCTGCGTGACATGGGCTGCTGCAAGAGCCACCTTTGCCTCTACAGACCCCACCACAGTGTTGTCCCCCCCACATCCCTTCAGCCCTTGCACCAAGACCCCCACAGCCACCTCATCAACACATCTGTCTGTAGCAGAGCCCACTCTGCTCCCCCCAGGCCCTGCACCCTCTGCCTGGTGCAGCCATCTCCCCCCTTGCCAGTCAGGACATGGTGTTCCAGATTCCCAGCTGGGGATGCCATTTCCCATTTGCTCTATGGAGTATCCTGGCTGCTGGGTTTGCTCTGCTGAAGACCCTGCTTCCACTGTAGAGATCACAGCTGAAGGAAGCTGTTCATCTAAAATAGCAACCAGGTCATGCTACAGCTGGATACAGAGCGGGAGATGCTGTCCTCTCTCTGCTTGCTGAATTGCCCAGAAAAAAATCCCAACAGAATTCTGCTGTTCTGGAGATTCAGTTCACATCTTTTAAGCTAGTCAAGTGAGTGGTCAGTGAATCTAAAGGGCCTCTGGGGGTAGACCTGGGTCTCATGACCCAGATATTTCACTGGGATAGTGGAGACACCATAGAGTCACAGAATGGTTTGGGTTGGAAGGGGAAAAGATGATCCAGTTCCACCTCTCTGCCATTGGCAGGGACACCTCCCACTGTCCCAGGTTGCTCCAAGCCCTGCCCAACCCGGCCTTGGACACTTCCAGGGATGGGGCAGCCACATCTTCTCTGGGCAACCTGTGTCAGGGCTGCACCACCCTCATATGGAAGTTTTTTCCTAATATATTTTCCTATATGTTTTCCCACATACCTTTGGAATGATACAGACATCAGTGATAAATCTTCCCAGGGAGAAAGCACCTGAACAATATCCAAAATACTTGTAGTGACATGGCTAATATAGGAGTCTGCCCTGAATGATTGCTTTTCTGGGGGATTATGTGGAAACTTGAGTGATTTAGGTCAAAACTGAGGCAGAAGATGGGAAGGAAACACCCCTGGTATGGACAGGGCTTGTTGGACTCTGGAAAGGTCGTTCCTGGAAAGCCCTGAAATATGTGTGGCTTCCTGCAGTAGGTGGCTTTGTTATCTGTGACAGAGAGAAGGCCAAGCCGTGATTCATCTGCTCACTGCCCCCTGCCAAACCTGATGCCAGCCAGGGAGGCATAGGGTGGGCAAGGGCTCCAGGGTGGCACCTTCCCACCACTACCCAGCCTTTCAGGAAGGGCTGGAACCACCTCAGCCCATTCCTGTGTTCCTCCCTTTTCCTCTGGGGAAGTGAATGGCATCACTGCCATGGGCTGAAGGCTGCAGTGTTCCCAAGGGACCGAAACTGGTGGCTGGACTGAAGGCAAGAGACACCCTGGAGGTGCTCACGGTGTCCTAGTTCAGACGCTGGACTTGGTTCTGAAGGCTGAAAGTCCTGCCTGAGGCCAAAGGAGCTTCTGCCTGACCAGCAGCTAACTTCTGGGCTCCAGCAATTAGTCCACAGCTCTTTGACCCCCTTCTCAAGGGGGAAAAAAAGGGATCAGTACTCTCAGAGCAAAATAAACCTGTATTTGCCTGTCTCTCGTCGCACAAAAAAATTATAAATAAAGACATATACTTCATCAAACAGGGTGGGATTCCTAATAGTGGGGGAGAAAACTCTTTGAAACTGTTCCAGAGCTGCTGTTTGGAGGTTTCTCATGTCTTCTTCTGAATAGTGGCACTGGCCACTGCTGAGGGCCAGCACTGGCCTGGAAAACCTCTTGTTCTGAAATACTCATGTTGAGGGATGGGCAGTTTGAAATGCTGGTGAGGGCTGGTATTTTAAGATGTGGAATACTTGGTTGAGGTAGGACATGGAAGTATGTGTGCTTCAGCCTTGCACCTGAGCACCTTCTCCATAAATCCATAAGCATTACCAACGCTTCTCGTGGGTGTCATCAACTCTGGTATTCCCTCATGTCCACAGTAATCAGGATTTCATGAACGGAATAAATGTGCAAGAGCTCAGAGCTGCAAGATGGAGACAGGAGCAAAATTCTCCATTGGCTTTAATTTGGAATGAACAACAGCCAAGTTCAGTGGGATTTACATATGACATCCATATGAGCACCACAGGAATTCAGTTTGATTAATACTACAATGGAAACGAGCCGCAGAAATGGTGTGCCATTTATTCTGAAGTGTTGCCAGGAAAGCTCAGCACATTTGCAGCCTGGTTTGGGCCAGCTCCCAGCGATGAACGGCTGGGAGGGAACCCCTCAAAGGGCACCGGTACCCCGATGCATGGGGTGTTGGACACACTGGAGCAGGACCTGCACGAGGACAGGGTGGAGGGGGATACAAGGCAGCGTGACTGGGAAGAAAACCTCCTGCTGTCTTCCCTTCTCCCCTCCCTCTTCCTCCCTCATTAGTGCCTTGCAACGATCCGGCACCAAATGTCCTCCTCGGCCGGTTCCCACTATTTGCAGTGTTCCCGTTAATGAACTTTGTTTTCTGCCACAAATTGATCTTCAGTCTGGCATGGAGGAAAATACAGAGCATGTTCTGCTTGAAAGAAAAAGCCTAATGTCCCCTGGTCCATGACCTTTTTATCCTGAATCTGATACTTCTGATCAAAAGGTGAATAAGAGGGCACAGGGATGGATATAGAGGAAGAAGATCTAAAGGAACATGTGCACCCAGTATTCCTGCTTCTCTCATAGATATGTTCTTTGACCTGACATCTTTTGGAGAGGGGAGGTGGGAATCCTCTCCCCGTGCCTCAAAAAGGCAGAGGAAAAGGTTATTTACAGAGATTAAAGCCCCAACAATCAGCAGAGCACTTTGCAGGGCCTGCCATAAGTTTCCTTTCCCAAAGCAGTCTCATATTGAGACCAGCTGTTGAATTTACCAGGGTCTGTCCGCCCAAAAGAGTCCATTTTTGTTCTGAAGACTTCACGGCCTGGAAAATCACCTTTGTGAATATCAGAAGGCTCTCTTGGTAGTGGGAAATCTCCTGGCCTCATGTCCCAGATATTTGCAGACAGCTCTGCCTTTCCTTGTCCAATTGCACAACGACCCTCTGACAAAGGCTGCCTGCTGCAAACCCCTGGGAGCCCCCAATATCCTTGTGAGGCAAAAGGACACATTTTCTCATCATAACACATGTCTATTTTTCCTGTTTCTCATGGCTCTTTGCAACGGTTTCTATCTTTTCCACATGCCAGGTGGATGCCAAGCCTGGGTCCAAAGTGCCAGGGTGTCACTGTGCCATGTCCAGGACTCGCACCCCCTGGCCTGGTTAAATATACCCGTTCCTGTCAGTATATACACCCAAATTTAGCTAAAACCTCTCTGTTACAGAGTCACTCCTTGCAGCTCAGGGCTGCTTTGCTCACCCTGAACTTCTTCCCAGAGTTGCTGCTTTCTTCACCCCACCCCACCTTTACTGCTCAGCACCTCACCAAGCTTGGGTACATATTTATAATCCTTCTGTTATTCTAATATGAAATTATTACCTAATTATTACTTAATATCAATATGCAACCCATAATTATCTGATTTCAGGCTGTCACAATAGCTCAGTCCTAACTCAGCAGTTGTCTGGTATTTCCAAAGCCTGCTATACACCTCCGTCAACACTTTAACGATGATTGTGCTTGGGTTATCCAGGTGTAGGTGTAAAATATCAGTTTATTTTGAGGCATGTTGTTTAAATTTCTTGGCTAGTAGCAGTCTTGCAAGTCCTTCATCAGCTTTATGAAAAGAGATCTGGTTTCTCTGCAAAAGCAGAATTTAGGAAATTATTGAACACTTGATTTGTTGCCGCTGTTAATAAATTTCCTGTGTCTATTAATAGACTCATATGGGTTTGAATTCCCTTTGTTCCCAGCGCCTTCTAAACATTTCCTACTGGTGCTCTTTGATCCCGCCAGCCACGAATCCTTCCCCTAATAGCTCGTTTCTTCTGTTTGTACCCTTCACAAATTACCGCACGTCTTAATCCGAGCCGACCTCTCATCCTCCCGCAGGGATTCACGGCTCCAGAGCGCTCTTTGATCCACGTATCGGAAAGAGACGCCGTTCCCCGGGCCACGACAAGCTGCTGTGATGGGTCATGAGCTCGGGGGCTGCTGGTGGAGCACGGGGAAGGGGCAGGGGCAGAGGGGACAGGGCAGCAGGGACATGGGACAGCTGGGCACTCACGGCTCCGTGCCCGGTGTCCGTGCCTTGCTCGTGCCAAGAGAGCGCAGAGAGCCTTCCCAAGGGATGTGGGAGAGTGTAAATCACATCCCGAAATCCTGTCCGCTGACACCTGGCAAGACTGAGCTGGGTGGAAATTTTCATCAGTTTTTGGCCTTTCCTCTCCCACTCAAACTTTGAAACCAACTGTTTGAGGTATTTAATTTAATTTAATAGGGAAGTTCTTATGTTCAATCCTCCTCTTGCACTTTTGTTGCTGTTGGCTGCTGTTGAGAAATGAAGACTTGCTCTCCGCATGGCATAGGAAAAGGTGTGTTTTATTATTTATTTCCAACTTATATAGGTTCTTGAAAGGTCACCCAGATTGGCCAGTCCAAAACCTCCCCCTAGGCCTAATTGGCCAGGCCTGAACTGTCCAAACCCGAGGAACTGTTTTAAATAACATCCAAACTTTAGCTTTGTGTAGAGAACAGAGAAAGAAGAGAAGGAAAATTCTCATCGGAAAGGTCTGTGCCAGCCACACACTTTCTCCCTTCTTTCCTTTTCGCCATTTTCCCCAACACAGCACCTGCTCAGCTTCTCGAATTACTGTAAAAAATTTCAAGCAAGAGATTTTTCAGAATCATAATAAACTATTGGACAGAGGAAACAGCTCAAGGTATTGATTCAATTTGAGTCATCTTTTCTCAAACCTCCCATTGAATTTCTGGCATTGCTTTGATTCAGGGTCGTCTTGGACTCACTGATCAATACAAAATGTTATTATTTATATGTCTTGCTATTTATTTGCCCTTACTGCTCTTTGACACATACATATCAATTTGGGATCATCAATTTACTATTTCTTCCCCTCCTTTTCCAGTGAAATAGGATGGATTCCAGCTGTTGCTCTCCTTACAATGATGTGACCATTTTGAGTATCTGAAAAAAAAGTTTCACCAGGAAGTCTCCATCCCCATTCAATTTTTCTGACTAAATTTTTCTCCCTAAAAAATATAGCTGATAGCTTGCAGCTTCTTCATCGACTGCTGGATGGGCTTACCCTCCAGCAAATGTGGCACCTTTCTAGTCCCTTCGGAACAGAATATTCCTTTAGAATGCAAAATAGTATGAATTATTTTAGCTAATTGAAGGAATATGTAATTAACAAACCAGAATGTAGAGTCCACATGTGACTGAAGGTTGTATGTGTCCTTCTGGGAAGATTTTCTTTGTGACAGGACTCAGAGAATGGCATCGCACTGCCAGAGGGCAGGGTTAGATGGGATATTGGGAAGGGATTGTTCCCTGGGAGGGTGGGGAGGCCCTGGCACAGGGTGCCCAGAGAAGCTGTGACTGCCCCTGGATCCCTGGAAGTGTCCAAGGCCAGGCTGAACAGGGCTTGGAGCACCCTGGGATAGTGGAAGGTGTCCCAGCCCACGGCATGGGGTGGAATGAGATGGTGTTTAAGGTCTCTTCTAACCCAAACCAGTCTGTGGTTCTGTGATTCTATGAAATACTGCTACAGTTCAGCTGGTTTTCCTTGGAAAATCTGTCATGTTGCACTAAGGAGGGTGCAAGCCCAGTGACATCCTGTATTTTCAGGTTGACACTCTTGAAAGTCTAAACCCGGGATACACAAAGGCATCATCTGGGAAGCTGTTCGAGTTGTGAACCACGAGATTTAGCAAGCCTTGAAAACTTGGAAGATCCCAAGGGGCTGAGAGTTTACAAAATTGTCCTGATGGTTTGAGAAAGGAAGCCATGAACCCAGATCAGATGGTAGGAGGGATAATTGAGCTCCTGCAGCTACACGCTGGCACAGTTAATGGCTTTTGGTGTGGAAAGCAGCTCTGGCTGGACAGACTCGTGAGTTTGCTGTGAGAGACTGGGGCTGGTGAAAACATCCACGCTGGTCCAGGCCATGTCCAAACAGTCCTAAGTAGCACCTTGGCAGCACCGTGGGGTAGGGAGGCTGGATACAAATCCCTGAGGAACCAGCACCAGCAAGGAAATCATTAATGCTGTGAACTGGGCGTGTTAAATGTCAGCTGTGCCTGGCTTCGTGACAGAGCCCCTGACCAACGTCAGCGTGCTGAGATGAAGGAGAAGTGCTGCTCCTACTGAGACTGGAAATTAGAAAGACAGAGCTGTGAAGTAATTTTAGTAAAGATGATGACAATCATAAAATCTACAGTAAGGTTTGCAGGCGACAAAAATCCCGAGCGGGGCAGGTTATAGCTGCCAAACCCTCAGGGCCATTAAATAGCCCCAGTCCAGCTGCTGTATGTGAAGAGCCATCCATAAACCCACCCCTGAGAGCCTGGAAAATGCATAGCCCAAGATGAGAGACTCCGTCTCACAAAGCATCATTCAGGGCAGCTTCAGAGTCATTCTGTGTATCTGCCTGACACTGAGTTTAGAAAAAGGGGAATAGCAAAGAGTCAGGGGTGACCTAGATCCTTCACACGGAGCTGGAAAAGCTATTCCAGGAACAACACAGCAGCTCTGCTGTCAGCCTCTGACAGGGCCTGTAGAAGCACAAAGAGGGCTGGAAGAAAAGCTACAAAAGTCTTCTGGGGGCTAGAAAACCTCCCTGACTTGAGGTCAAGGAGCTCTTCATGCTTGGCACAGGAAGCTGAAGGATCTTTGCCATGGCGTGTGCCCTGATTGTGCGGAAGCAGCTGGAAGATGCAATGAGATGGAGGGGCTGGGGATGAAAATGGGGGCGATGCAGAGAGGGGACAGATGTCAGTGCCAGGGGTGGCCTGACCAGGGCCAGGGAAGCTGAGCATCTCACTCTGGGGCTCTACCCCGTCACACTGATCCTGGCTGAAGAGAGGAATTCCTGCCTCAGAGCAGGGATTGCATTTAAATAGCACATACTGAGCACATATGTGCAGAAACACTTGTCCTGCCTTTCCAAGTTTTCCTTTCTCCAAATTATTGCAGGCCTGTTCCACCTGAAGGTGGAGCATGGTGGACCATGCTTTCACCTGTGACAGAGAGTGTCCACTGGCCCTGAATTGTCTGATATTATTTTAATGGAGCATGAACCCTGGGAGGAACCTGCTCCTCAGACTGACAGAGACCTAAGGGTTTCCACCTCACTCGAAGCATGTGGTTTACCGTGTTCATCTGGGGGGGATCATGCTGGATCCCACCCCTTCCAGTGGCCCTGCAGGTCCCTTCCTTCTGGCAGCTGAGTTTTACAGGGTTGAAACATTCAGCTTCACTAGAGTCTTTGGGCTCAGCAGAGAGCGTTTGGGTGTGACTTGTGACACATAAAAGTTGCAGTATGTAGTCTCTAACAGTTCCTTTTGGCTTTAATTTTTGCAGGCCTGTGGTTTTTTTGCAGAAATAGCCATACAGCCCATTTATGTCTTCCAGATTAAATAGAATTATTTCCCGTTTGCATGTGATGAGCCTCTCCCAGGTCAAGAAACCTCAGCCATTTTCTTTTGCTCTGGGGGGGTAAATCCTATACCCAGTGACGGTGGGAAAGCAGGCACAGCTCTTGGTCATTCCTGTGGGGCTGGAAGTGCTTCGGTTCCGCTGCTCCTCTGCAGGGAAGAGTGAACTGAGTTGAGGAAGTGCTTGAATTCCACTGCAGGCTCCTTGCTCCAGCAGCACCACTGTGGTGCCACAGGGATGCTCCCACCAAGCTTGCTCACTCCTTGGATCAACAGCTGGCAACCGTTTCTACCTCGCATTTGCATTTTCCTCATCACCGCTTGCAGCAGGTCCTCCACTGCGTGCTCAGCTCGAAGCCAGTTGGAAAATCCTGCTGGTGAATTAATTTGTGAGCTGTTCATTAGGATTATTAACGGGTGGCCGGGCTCTGCGGGACACTGCTCCGACGCACGCGGGCACCAGGGGCCACGAGCAGCTCCTGGCTTGGAGCGTTTTCCAGGGCATCCTGGAAACACTTCCCAAGTGTTTTCCTGCAGATGTGTCGCTTGGTTATTTATTGCCCATCAATGCAGACAGGAACACAGAGGCTGTGTTGGAGAAAGGGGGAGGTTCCTGTGCAGTGCTGCTGGGAAATGGCTCCCGGGGCTATCTCAGGACACGAACTCGGAGATGGGGCTGTTCAATATGGAAATGGAGCTGTTTGCTTTCAAAAGTACTTTTCCTACCTAACGTCTTCACTCTCCTCGGGACGCTGCCAGCATGCTGAAGAGACTTACATCAGGAGCTGTTTTAATTTCCAGGGCTTTGCCTCTGCCCAAACCATGCAGCAGAGGGTCCTGCCCTGCCTGCGGTGGGTTGTGCTGTGCAGGGATTTTGGAGGGGAGTGTGGTTTTCCTATCGCCTACACTTTGGCCTGTGGCACTGCCAGGGCTACTACTAAAACATGTGCCCAGGTGCCACATCCACACATTTTTTGAACTCTTCCAGGGATGGTGACTCCACCAGTGCCCTGGGCAGCCTGTTCTAATGCCCAACCACTCTTTCACCCCTTTTCCTATCATCCAATTTAAACCTCCCCTAGCACAGCTTGAGGCAGTGTCCTCAGAAGGCTTGGAAGGGGCCCTGATCATCTTTTAGGACCAGCTCCTTTGTTCTGCTTGAATTAAAAGTGCAGCACCCTGGTGCATGCATGCACGGCTGAGTGACATCATCTGATCTGATTCATATTTTAAAATCTGTAGAGTTCAAACACGATGCACGTATTAGCAGGCAGATTTACAGCTGAAGTGTCACGCACCCCACTACCAATTTCAGGAGGGGTTAAGTGCTGTTTTATGATACAAAAGGTGTTTCAGGGCATGTCTGAAGCTACCCCCTGGTTATTTAGGGGATCTCTGTGTGTTTGGGGTCTTGCATTGATCAACTCTGAGCCCCTGAGAGGCCATGCCAGACTTTCTCTCTCCATGGGAACTTGCTTTTCTGAGACAGGAGGGACCCGGCGATGCTAATTTGCCTCTCCCAGAACGTTAATTGAATTGCAGATATAAATTGATATTAGGGTAGTCTGGAAATAAGATATAAAAAGATTTCCTGGCATGGTGCTGCAGATTTTTCTCTATTAACATTTTGCAGAGAACAAAACATGGCTCACAAATACCTGCTATTAGTTTCAGTGTTTATTACAGTGTCACCAACCGTGCCAGACACACGAGATCTGCAGGATGCTGAACACGGAGCCTTGGAGCCTGTGGTGGCCTGTGGGAGGCAGGAGAATGGGCACTGCCAGTGCCTTGAGTTCCTGCTCCTGCTTTCCAAAAATTAGGGAAAAAAATTATAAAAAATTAGGGAAATAAATTAGCAGGGAGTGAGGGGTGCTCCTGATGTGAAGGAAGCAAAAACTCCCCTGGTCCTCGGCAGGTTGGGGAAAGGCACGTCCCTTTTTGATCCGAATTTTGTGGTGGAGTAGTGTTCATGCAGTGGCTGAAAAATCAAAACATTGCTCTTTTTAAGAGAGACCTGTCTCCTGCTTAGGAAACAACTCTTATTTTAGGGGCAAAATAGTGCTGAGCTGAGCTTGTGGCCGCTTGTGGCATCGTGGAGTGTGCCCAGCAGTGATTTCTCACTGATAATCCAGAAGAATGTGATGTGTCTGTGTGGGAAGCACAGAACGAGATGAGCTCCAGGAGGGGCTCAGAGATCAGACACTTTCCAAGAGAATGTGTCTGGGAGCAGCTGTGGCAGCTTAAGCATGGGAAGAGCAGCACTGTGAGCAGCGTGGAGCTAAAGATCTGGGGGAATTTTAGTAAGGGAGTAGTACNGGAGCAGCTGTGGCAGCTTAAGCACGGGAAGAGCAGCGCTGTGAGCAGCGTGGGGGAATTTTAGTAAGGGAATAGCAACAAGCCCATAAAAAAAAATCCTAGACAGAACGATCTGCTGATTGTATCAGTCAGGATATGGATGGGATGGGAAAAGTGGAAGAGCCAAAGTTAGGCAAAACATGGGGCAACTCCAGTGGGACTTGTGAGGCTGAAGGGGGGAATAAACACATGACGCTCATAAAAAAGAGAGAGAACAACAGATAGGAGATGAACGCCTCACAGGTGCCATGGGCCTCCATCTGCTTCCGTAGGTAGGAGACATTCTGAGCAGCCTGGAAGCACAGCTGCTCAGAGGGATGTTCCCCTGCCACAGTTCCTTCAGTTAAATGAGGGGGAAAAAAGCCTGGAGAAGCTTATCTTTTATTATTTCCAATGTGACAAAATTGGCAGTGAAGAAAAGGCAGTTTTGGGATCTCGCTTTTGTCCTTTCCAGGGTACAGTGTTTTGGTAGCAAGGCACAGGATGGTGAAAGGGGGGGAAAACACTTAGAAAAGGGAAACAAAATACAAACATAGGGTAGGAAAAAACTTATTTTTTGAAACTGATGGAATTAGTGATATCAGGATTTTAAAATGAAGTGCTGTTTTCCCTTCAGCTAAAAGAATCTTCAAAGGCTGGAACTGAGTAAGAATGGAATGGAGTAAGTAGGAGAAGCTGTGAAAAGCAGGCTGTGAGTACTGGAAGGGCTGGAGGGAGCCGGGGGTGCACCAGCAGCCAGCACTGCTCATGCTGCTGCACTGGGAGCGGGGAAGGTTTATGTTTCACAGCTCCTCTGAGCCAGGTTAAAAAGTAGAGGTTGTGGTAGCTCCATCTTGGGCTCACCGGGTGCCCAGGGCAGCAGAGAGGTGCTTCTTCTACAAAAACCAGAGAGGTCTTTGCTTCTTGGACCTGGACTGAGAAGGACAGTCAGAGGTGGGAGCATTTTTCCAGCCCAAGCAGAGAGAAGGACAATTTTGAAGCTCTGGTAAAAGCAGCAAAGCTCTTGTGGCTGTCAGAGCATCCCCACCTCTAGCTCATCCATCCGAGATGTTCTCACACACCCAGCTGGGACCAACCCCAGCCAGTGGGATCGAACCCAGCCCAGAGCTGAGTCAAGCATGACTAGGAGGTTTAAAACTTCTTCCCAGCATGTTAATCTCTACCTCTAAAGGTCTCACTGCTCAAGTTCCTGCTGTGCTGCAGAGCTGGTGGCACAGGAGGAACTTCTGGAAGGAGGTCACCTGGAGGTAGCAGGACTGAGGTGCAGATGATGCTCAGGGGAATGCAGACTCTGGGTTTACTGCTGCCTTGACTGGGCTGGGGCTGTTCCTTTGCTTTCAGTTCCAGCCACGTTTGTGGGGTGATGGAAAGGGTCCCTCATTCCTCGCTGCTCTGAATCACTGCTGGAGCCTCTCCAGCTTCCTTGTGGTATTCAGTCAGCCGCCTTCACAGTGGGGACACAGCTGCGGATTCCTCAAGTCTCTCTGAAGCCTGGAGCTGCCTTCACCTCGTGTGTGCCTGGGCAGAGCCAACACTGACACCTGCCCTGTGTCGTGACACCTGCCCTGTGTCGTGACACCCGCCCTGGCCGGGCAAAGCTCCCCTGGCTCAGCACGATTCTCTGCACAGAGTTCCTCACTCGAAGGGGAGGTTGGTGCTTTGGGCAGTGTTTCAGAACACAAATCTTCTCAGTCTTGGGAAAAAAATAATCTGCTGTTTTTCTTTATTCTTAAAAGTGCACTTGAGCCTTTTCCTGTGCTGGTTGAATGTCCTTCATGTTCCTTTAGCTTCATTTTAGCCACTTTAGCTCCCTGTTGCCCACAATCCTTGCAAGGATGACCTTGTGCTGCTGCTGCTGCCAGCTGGGCTCTCCACGGCCCTGGGGACCACGAAGCTCTGGAGGTGGGAAGGTGAGGTGCTGCCATCAGCACCTTTTACATCCCAAACACCTGGTTCCTGACTCAAACAGCTCCCAGCTACCTCCTCTGCTTCCTTCAAAAAATACCCTTGGTTGCACCCATCATCGGGTGCAACAGCCTGGAAAAAGATCTGGGCTGGCCAGGAGAGATGGGTGAAGCTGAGGCTGATTCTTGAAGAGCCTTGGACCTGACCATATTCGGGAAAAGGAAAAGAAGATGAGTTGGAGACCTTGGTCTGAGATGGGGTATGGATGCTTATTAAGAAATAGTTTGTTTAAATCTTTGGTGCTAGACTATTTTTAGTGTCTGAGAGGGGGAAACTGAGGCAGCAACTGAACCAGGCTCTCCATACGCACTCCAAGCTCTGCGTGGTCCTGTCATTTCTTCCTGATGTACCTTTTTATTGCAGAAAAGCCTGTTGGGGACATCCAGAACAGACACTCCCGAGCAAAGCCTTCAGTTTCTACTCTTTGACCGAGCTGACTGTTTTGGCCCTACAATACCCACAGGTGTGGGGTGGATGGTATCACTTTTAACACGAGTGGATGGGTTGGAGAGCTTGGTCTGAGATGGGGTATGGATGCTTATTAGGAAATAGTTTGTTTAAATCTTTGATGCTAGACTATTTTTAGTGTCTGAGAGGGGGAAACTGAGGCAGCAACTGAACCAGGCTCTCCATATGCACTCCAAGCTCTGCGTGGTCCTGTCATTTCTTCCTGATGTACCTTTTATTGCAGAAAAGCCTGTTGGGGACATCCAGAACAGACACTCCTGAGCAAAGCCTTCAGTTTCTACTCTTTGACAGAGCTGACTGTTTTGGCCCTACAATACCCACAGGTGTGGGGTGGATGGTATCACTTTTAACACGAGTGGTTCATTTGTTGCAATCCCTCACCTGGAAGTCAGAGAAGGAGTCCAGGACTGGGGCTGTGCTACTGCAGCTCTTCCCAGCCTTGATCTCCCAGCCCCCTGTGTGCCTTCCAAGTGGATGGGCAGGCTGGCAGCAGGAGGAAGGGAAGGACACAGGTGCCCCAGGGGGCTTTGGCCGTGTGGTTCCTCCTGGCCCCCTCCTGTCCCCCTCCTGTCCCCCGTGGGGCCTGCAGCACGCTGGTGCTGCACTCCCCAAGTGCAGGGGATGAGGCTGTGTGAGCCCAAACCCAGCTCTTCCCATCCCACGAGGCTCCAGGAAGAGATGGCAGCAGCAACCTGGGGTAAAAAGCTGCGGGTCGCTGAGTACAGAGAGAAATACAGCCCATAATAACAGCAAACATCCGACTCCTGCCCCTTTATAGAGGCCGTAAATCCTGCCAGACCTTCTCCAGGTGACTCCGGCTTGGTGTAAGGGGAGAGCTGAGCTCCGGCTGCCCAATGCTGTTCCCCTGACAGTGCATTCACAAGGTGAAACATCTCCAAATTACACAGCCGATCGTGGCATGAATTATCAGCAACTGCTGTTGGGAAGCGTGGCTGAGGCAAGAGGAGCGGATGGTCTTCCCTCTCCTCATTACAGGCATCTTTACAGCAGCTGAAGCCACCAGAAGCATGGGCAGGGATTCAGGCTGTTGGTGGCGGAAAGAGAAACAGTTCCCAAAAGCTGATAAAAAAAAAAAAAGCTAAAAAAATAGCTTACACTGTGTGCTGTTTCAAAACCCAGTTGGAAGCAAAGGGATGATTACGTGGCATGCCATCGTTGTCCTTCATTGCTCAGCATGACCTTCCTGCTGGAAGACCTTAAATCTGGTCACCTGGTCTCAAGGTGTGAGGAGGTTCCACCTCCCAGAGACCACTGAGGTGTTCAGGCCCAGCAGCATTGTCTCTGGAGCGGAGGGACAGGGCTGGAGGAAGGCTGACATCCCTCTGAGGAGCGGGGCTCAGCTCTCCTCGGTGCACACAGCTCTGCTGCCTTGTGCCCTGGACACTCTGCTCACTGAAGGGTGGGTTTGTCAACAAACTGGGGACAGGGACTGCCCAGGGCAGCTGAGTTATGGTGGCTGGGAGGGCTTGAGCCAAAGTTCCCAGCCCCAGCCCTGTCAACCTCCTGTGGTGTCACTGAAAGGCTCCTCTGAACGAGAGCAGCAGAACCAGGGCTGGTTTGACCCTAGGAGAGGAAGTGACCTGCCGGGCAGGGAGGTCAGTGGTGACACCAGCAGTGCCAGAGCTGCTGGCTCAGGCTCCACCTTCACCTGCAAGGACTGCCCAGAGGTACCTGTGCACCCTGCCAGAGCTCTGCTCCCAGAGGAGCACACTACAGCCTTGGGTTAATGTGTGCAACGTCTGCAGGAGCTGGGCCGTAACTGGCATCATCCTGGTGAATGTTTGTGAGCCATCAGAAGTTTAAGACATGGCTGCATCTAATGCAGAGAGCGTTTACAGCCTTTTTTGTAGATGTTCATAGTTGTCTGAAACACCTGGCTGAGCTCCCCACATACTGACTTGTGCCAGAGGATGAGCTGTTTTGGAAAAACCAAAGGAAAATGACCATGATACTCCTGAGGATATGAGGAGACAGATATTATTTCCCCATTGTTTATTAACAACTTCTTGTGCCTTCAGAAAGTTCAGCTCTGCAGCTGTAAGAGCCCAGAGGAGAAGCTGAGTGCCCATCAAGGTGGGCTGACAGGGGCATTGGAGTGGTGGCCTTGAGCCCTGGGGCCAGCCGGGGGCAAGGGTGACCAGTGCTTGGGGGTGTCGAAGGTGTGGGCAGTGCCAGCGGTGCAGCAGCTCCCAGAGCCTCAGGAGATGCTGTACAGGTGACCTGCCTGGAGAGGTGTTTCAAGGATATCTTTGGAATTACAGCCTGGAGAATTGTGATTTCCTGATTGGCAAGGAAGGTTCCTACCTAAGTTTTCCTGAAATATGAGAGTGGCTAAGAGTGGTGGGGGTTCTCCAGCGGCTGCCAAGCTTGCTCAGACTCCTGGCAGTGGCCTGCAGGATGCTCTCCTGCCTCCCAGCTCCACCCTGCTGGCGCTGGGAGCTGGGGCTCCTCCACTGCCCGGCACTTGCCAGGCTGGCAGATGGGCACCCGTGGCTTCCAGGCTCGCTGAGTCCCCAGCAGCTTGCCACGCAGGTTGCTGCAGAGTGGGGATTGCCAACCCGCTCCGCAGCACGCCAGACGGACCACCGGGCTGGCAGGGATCCCCTGCTCCGTGCTGCCCGCTTGGCAGCTCGGCATCCGCGGGCTGGCCTGCTCCCCGGGGCTCTTGGCCCAGCGCTGTGGCAACCTGGGAGTGTGCTCAGCACCTGCAATCATCAGGACTTGCAGGTGCTGCCTGGCCAGGTGCCGTGCAGCAGGAAAGCTGTGGGCTCGAGGAACCCCGAAACTAAATCCCATCTCTGGCACCGCAGCACTTTGGGGTCTGCTGCGGCACCTGCCAGGGTGCCAGGGGGCAGGGACACCGGTGTCCCCACTCGCTGGCGCCTCTCACCCACTGTCAGGGCCCTCCAGGCTGGGAGGCAGCCCAGGTCTCCTGGAGAGCTGCTGGGAAGGATCTGGGCCTTATGGATACGTGTAAGGGAACTGCACGGTGCTGAGTCCTGGTTCCTCCAGAGCTCAGGGAGGGTCCCCTTGGTGCCCTGCTGAGGGTCATCCCTGTCTGTGCTCACTCTCTGCCCATCCCTCATCTGGCTCTGATGGTACAGCCAGCATGGTCTGGGGGCTGCTCCGGGAGATTCACGGGTCTTTTCCACACTCCCCCTCACCCCGAGCACAGCCTGCCTGGCAATTCCATCCAGGAACATAAGCGAGTTATTGAAAGCCTTGCTGGCAGAAACATCAGGATCTAATTTCAGCATGTGAGTGAAAATATTATTCTCCAGTGTGAGGGGAGAAGTGATGAAAGAACAAGAGGCTTTTTGAGATGAGTTGGGAACACCAAGATACACCAGGACAAAAACCGGGCAGCGATTTCCCAAACCCCAAACTTCTCGCGGAAGGGATTTGGTTGTGATTAAACCATTGTTAGGAGCTTCCCTTTGGTCCAGGGTGTGATTTCTGGTCCTGGGGAAATGCAGAGGAGGCTGGCCAAGGTTGTAGCAGGAGCTGCAGGGTAATTGTCAGTTTGGGGGCTGCCTCAGGCAGTCACTGTGAGCGTGGCCTCAGCTGCTGGGGGTGCAGGCAGCAGAGCTGTGCTCAGACACTCTCTGGGGAGCAGCTGAAGGAGGTTTCCCCACGCCATGGGTCTGCTGGAGCGTGGGCAGTGCAGCCAACGCAGGCTGGCAAAGCAGAGCTTGGGTTAGTGCTGCATCAGAGCCCCAGGGGTGGGACTTGCACAGCCCCCTGCCAGGGGATGGTCCTCATCTGCTCTGGTGCCAGCCTGAAATGGCAGAGGGTATCCTGGTTTTGTCTGGGATACAGTTAATTTTCTTCCCAGTAACTGGTACAGTTCTGGGTTTTGGAATGAGAGTAATGGCGATGAAGTGATTTTTAGCTGCTGCTCTGTAGTGCTTCCTCTAAATCAAGGACTTTTCAGCACCCCGTGCTCTGCCAGTGAAGGCCGGGAGAGCTGGCCCAAACTGGCCAGAGGATATTCCACACCACAGCCTGTCATGCCCAGTATAGAAACTGGGGGGAGTCCGCTGGGGGCTGCCGATGGAACGGGGGCACAGGCTGGGCAGTGGGTGGTGAGCAGTTCTGTTGGGCATCACTTGTTTCTCTCGGGTTTTATTCCTCTCTCCTCTTGTTATCTCCCTTTTCATTTTCATGACTACTATTTTTATGATTACTACGATTATAATATTTTACTTCATTTCAGTTATTAACCTGTTCTTATCTCAACCAATGGGCTGATGCTTCGTGCAGGCTGGGGTTGAACCCCATCACTGGGACAGGACCCGGGCAGGGAGTGCAGGAAGAACTGGCATTTCCAGCTGCCGGTCCCTGCAAAGGCCAGGACAGTGGTGGAGGTGTTGGGACAGTGCTGGGGGGCTGAGGTGCTGCTTCTCTTGCTCCCCACATCCCCACATGTGAGACCCTTGGGGCCAGTGCTGGCACTGGCTGCTCTCCCCATGGTGGGGGCTGTGGGGATCTTGTCTGCAGCAGTCCTGGACCCAAGCCAGGCCCCTTCCCACTGATCCTCCCAAGTACCTGCAGGCCCCGGTCCAATGTCAGCCTTCCAAACCCCAGTGCCCAGGAGAGCAGGAGGATCACACGTGTGGCAGGAAAAGGCTGAGGCTGCGTAGAAGGACATTTGTCTCCTCGAGCTGGGCTTTGGTTGCTCAGGAGCTGCTGCCTTTCATGTGCTTTGAAAGGCAGCGCTGGTGTCTGGAGAAGCAGCTCCTTCAAATCCCAGCCCTGCTCTGCTCTGCTGTGTAACCGTGGGCAGAGCTCTGAGGGGGAGAGGCTCGCGTGGGCACACGTGCACAGCATGGCCAGACACACAAACACACGGATGCTGTCAGCAGGATTGGGGCACACCATCT
>VWPU01007977.1:193-24365 GCA_013398955.1 Callaeas wilsoni | reverse complement strand
CCGCTCGCCGCGCCGCCGGCAGCCCCCGCCCGCCGTGACTCACCCACACCCGCGGACGGGACGGGGCGGGGCGCGGCGGGACGGGCCGCCCACGGCGGGGGGAACGGCGGGAGGATGTGGGGCACCGGGCGCTCGGGGCACACCGGGTATCGGCGCCGGCTGCGGGGCGCTGGGGGCTGCCCACGGGGAATGGGGTGGCGGCCCTGGGGTGCTGGGGACTGGCCGGGGGACGTCGCGGGCGTCCGTCGGGAAGCGGAGAGAGTCCACGCGGCACCGGGGGGAGTCCGTGGGGCATTGAGGAGGGTCCACGGCCACCGGGGGGTGTCCGCAGGGAAATGGGGACTGTCCGCGGGGCATTTGAGGGAGGGTGGTGTGGGGCATCACGGGGCTCTGTGAGGAGTTGGGGACTATCCACGGGGCACTGGTCCCCTGGGCCACTACGGGGGTCCATGGGGAATTGAGGAGGGTACCCCTGGGGGGCACCTGGAGGCTCCATGGGACGTTAGGGAGGGTCCGTGGAACACTGGGGAGGGTCCACGGGGCATTGAAGCGTGCCCGTGGGCCACTGGGGACTGTCCACGGGGCATTTGAAGAGGGGTGGTGTGGGGCACATGGAGGGTCCGTGGGGCATCAGGGAGGGGCCACGTGGCATCGGAGGAGGGTCCGTGGGGCATTAGGGAGGTGAGTCCGTGGGGAGGGGTCACGGGGCATTGGGAGCTGCCCATGGGGCACCGGGAGGGTCAGGGGGTATTGGGGAGGGGCCACGGAGCATCTTTGGGGACGGTGTGGGGCATCACGGGGGTCCGTGGAGCATTGGGGAAGGGTCTGTGGGACATCACGGCGATCCACGGGGTCTTGGAGAGGGGCCACGTGGCATCGGGGGAGGCTCCGTGGGGCATCATATGAGTCCGTGGGGAGGGGTCACGGGGCATTGGGAGCTGCCCATGGGGCACCGGGAGGGTCAGGGGGTATTGGGGAGGGGCCACGGAGCATCTTTGGGGACGGTGTGGGGCATCACGGGGGTCCGTGGAGCATTGGGGAAGGGTCTGTGGGACATCACGGTGATCCATGGGGTCTTGGAGAGAGTGCACGTGGCATCGGGGAAGGGTCCGTGGGGCATTGGGGAGGGTACACATGGCATCAGGGAGGGTTCACGGGACACCAGTGGGTGCCTGTGGGGCACTGGACTATCCTTGGGCATCTGGGAGGGGTCTGTGGGGTATCGTGGGTGTCTGTGAGGCTTTGGGGAGGGTCCAAGTGGCATTGGGGACTGTGTGTATGGCCCTGGGGGGAGTCCAAGGGGCATGAAGGTGGGTCCGTGGCCTCGTGGGACACGTCCTGCAGCTCTGCAGGGGGACTCAGGGCACTGGGGTGGCTGGACTGTCACAGGAAGCACTGGGGCTGGGATATCAGGGCAGATAAGCCAGGCACGTTTATATTTTTGGGTGTTTCAGGCCAGGGCCAACCAGGAAATGGACACACATGTGGGTGTGAATGCGATTTGGGATTAGTCATCAACGGGTGCTTAGAAGTTTACTGTTGATTTAAAAAATGAACTCTCCATGACTCCTAGTGGGACTCGATGCTTGCTGGTGGTGCCCACCCCCTCCTGGGGTCTCTCTCCCTCTGCCAAGCTGGAGGACCAGCTTTAGGCCATGGAGCACAGAGAACCTGGCTCTTCCCTCCCGTGAGCTCTGGGATGTCTCTGCAAAGGAGGAGGGAGGGAGAGGAAGGACAGGAGCACTCAGTCCCGTGCCCACAGCCCTCACACATGTCCCCAGGTTCCCACTCCTGCCCCCGAGGCCTCTGTGTCCCTGGCATCTGCCTTGGTTACCCCTCGTTCCTGGGAGCCATTTCCTCTTCCTCCCTCTACCCACGCGCTCTCAAACTGCCTCAGGCAATGTTTAGACCTCTGTAAGATTCCCTGGAACTCCTCTGCTGCGGGCTTGGGGTTGGAAAGGAACTTAAAGATCATCTCATTCCAAATCCAAAGCCCTGCTGTCGGCAGGGACACCTTCCACTATCCCAGGTTGCTCCAAGCCCTGTCCAACCTGGCCTTGAACACTTCCAGGGATGGAGCACCCACAATAATTTGCACTCCGAGTTCTGTTAACAGATGAAATAACCCTGATTTTTTTTTTTTGTTGTTGTTAATTTATTTTACAACACACGAACACATCATTGTACAACACCGTAAAAAAAAAAAAAAAAAAGCCAACAAAACCCCAAAACATTACAAACATCTCAGGAGAGTGACCATTCCCTTGTGTCTCTGGGCCACCCCTCGGGGTCCGTTTGCAGGTTGTGGGGTGGCTGTGGAGGGCTGAGCTCCCGGCCCGGGGCTCGGGTCACTGGGCAGGCACGGCCAGGCGCGGAGGCAGCGGCGGGGCCTGCTGGCTGCGCTCGGCCGACATGTGCTCCAGACGCTCCGTGTAGAACCCGTTGAAGTCCAGCCTGAGGGACAAAACACACCCGAGGTGGGGGAGGCGTGAGCGGGAACCTCTCCCAGGACACCCACGGCGAGCTCTGGCCCCGCGTGGGATGTCTCTGCTGTGCCATGGGTGTTGGTGGCACCTTTTCGGTGCCCATGCCTCGATAGCAGGCCTCTGACAGGCTTTTTAAAGGGAAATGTATCAGGAATACGTCCCTGATACGTTGGGAAGGGCCAAATGCTCACAGCTCTTCTCCAGACCACACAGAGGTGTCCTGTGTGGACAAGGGTTCCTCAGTGTCCGCGCCTTCCCAGCCACTCCTTAACCCCAGAGCTCACCAGCACTGAACTCTGGTACTAACTCCCACATGAAATCCACACAGCACCACAAAATGCTGGGGTTTCCAGCCCCAAGGCTGCTGTGGCCTTCCCCCATGGCAGATCCCAATAACTCCCACATGAAATCCACGCAGCACCACAAAATGCTGGGGTTTCCATCCCCACCAGCTCCTGGCTAGCACCAGGATGCTCTCCACGGATCCACAATTCACCAACACGAGCAGCTGGTCAGAAGATGCTCAGCCACAACCCCAAGTGATACTTGGAAAAGCCTCTCCAAAGCAGGCAGCACCAGGCCCATCACAATGCCATCTCCTTGATAATCCAGAATGCCACCACCCAGCCCCAAGGCTGCTGTGGCTGTCCCATGGCAGATTCCAATAACCCCCACATGAAATCCACACAGCACCACAAAATGCTGGGGTTTCCAGCCCCAAGGCTGCTGTGGCCTTCCCATGGCAGATCCCAAACCACCCACAGCCTGTGCAGCTCGTGCCCTCGTGTGCCCTGGATCACTGAGCAGCCAACGCGAGCCCGTGAATCACACAAAAGTTACTCTCCCTCAAATTAGGCTGCTCCAGTACCAACTGAATGGGCACAATATTTGAGTTTCATGTTGCTTAACAACCTCACACAAACGGCAACAAATTGTTCCTTGACATTTTTTGGTGCCTGCAGAAAACAGAGGCTCGACAGATGGAATTTATCTGTTGCTCTCTCCTGGTTGAAAAGCTTTACATTGCTTTCGTCCTCTAGGAGTTGCACCAGGGAAACCTGACACTGAGGTGAGAGTATTGACCAAGTTTTGATTCAAACACGAGGCTAGGACTCGTTGCTTTGAGGACCTGTTCCTTTTCTAAAGCTGCTTCATTCCCAGCTCAGTGACTTGCAGATTTTGCTTGGCTTCCCTTTCAGCTGTTTTTGGTTTTAAGTGATCTGTGATAACCATTTCTTCAGAATTCGTGTGGTACTTCCCCAGCATGTGCTTCTATAGCAGTTTCTCAATTTGTGGCGGGGTTCAGTGGGGTTTGCATCACTTTACACGTCCTGGTGACCTACTCTGAGCTCAGTTTCCTCCAAACTGGTAAAGGAAGGATGCCTCAATAACCACACTGATGTGTAAGATTTCTAAGAATCTGGACTTAACTAATCCTTCTGACAAAGTCCTCTACTGTTGTTCTACTCCTTTTCACTCCTGGGATGTGAAGGAGTGACTGCAGAGTTCCTGCAGTTGCCAACCCTCTGTCAGCATTCCCAAGGAAATGGCTGGAGCTGTATCAGGGGAGGTTTAGGTTGGATATCAGGGAAAGGTTCTTCCCCCAGAGGGTGCTGGGGCACTGATCAGGTTCCCCAGGGAATGGTTACAGCCTCAAGGCTGCCAGAGCTCCAGGAGCGTTTGGACAATGCTCTCAGGGATGCTCTGGGGGTCTGTGCAGGGCCAGGAGCTGGACCGGATGATCCTTGTGGGCCCCTTCCATCTCAGGACATCTTCTGATTCGATTCTATGACACACCTGAGCAGGACTTGGGCACACCAGAGATCTGTCACCTGCGAGCTCTGAAGGAAACCCTCTGGATCTCCATCTCCTGTTGTTTGATGCCACAAATAAAATGGTTGTGCCTCAGTTACTCAGTACTGTAAAATGAGTAAGTGTTAACCAGGATCAAAGAAATGATGAGCGAGTACCCAGAACTGTGAATAAAACGGCCATTTTGTTATTTATCTGACATGTTGATGATCCCCGTTGGAAAGCAGTCCTATAAAGAGGTTATAAATTAGAAGAAAAGAGCGATATGTCTTATAAACTCTTTCTTATAAACTCTCTCAGTCAAACATGTTGTTTCAGACGGCAGCTATCTCCACTCTGCTTCTCGGGTTCCTGTTGCCATAGAGCCCAGGCCTCGAGCCAACAATCCCTCCAAACTGAATGGGAGCTAAATGTCACCTCTGGGCATTCATCTTGGGGCTTCCACCCTTTCCATCATCCCTGAGCAGCCTATGGCAGTGGAAAGGCAGGTCCCATGGGCTGTGAACTTCCAGTATTTCTGCTAAGGAAATGGGGACATCTGGGTTGACAGGAAAGGATCAGCAGGTCCAATGTCTTGGTGAAGACTCAAGTGGTCCCAGAGAGTCCAAACTAGGGGGGGACTTGATAGTGATGACAGTCCTGGTGGCATAAGGACTGGGGCATGGAAATAAGGGAGGGCAAAGGACCCGGGCCCTGCTCTGAGCCTCTGGGTGCAGCGGAGGTCACTGCCCACAGCATCAACCATGGACAGAAGGACTGCATCATCACCACACTTCTCCTCTCCCCTGAAGCAGGAAGTGCTGGTTGCAAAACCCAACCTCTCTGTACTTGGAAGAGCTTTCACAGCTCAGGAGTCACCTGCTGGCCCCAGCTGACCCACAGTGTGGGCTGTGACACTGACGGAGCAGCTCCGGGCCGTGGCAACATGGGCAGGACACACAGCCAGGCTGTGGGGTGCAGCACCAGCTTGTCCCACTGTCCTGGCACGTGTGTGACACTCACAGCACGACAAGAGCAGGTAATTTGGTCTTCAGCATGGTGTTGGCCATGCCCCGTGTGCCCTGAGGTCATGGAATGAGCTGCCACCAAGATCTCCTGGATGGAGCACCATGAACAAGCCCCTCCATTAGAACTTGTACTGGAGACGGCAAAAATATTAGGAAAAGGATGAAGGAAGAGGCAGAGCTGGAGCACTGAGGAGCAGTAAATACTCCTGCCTGGGTGACCACACCTGCTTGTGGTCCCAATCCCTGAATCTAAGCGGAGTCTGGATGCTCCTGTGACACCCAGGAGTGATGGCAGCCAGGGAAGAGTGAGAGCTTAA
The DNA here is from genome assembly GCA_013398955.1 of Callaeas wilsoni. NCBI lineage: Eukaryota > Metazoa > Chordata > Aves > Passeriformes > Callaeidae > Callaeas > Callaeas wilsoni. The sequence continues at coordinate 18,743 of VWPU01007977.1, read as the reverse complement.
ACCTGTCAGCCTTTTCCTACAGACGGGTCCTGCCTGTAACCCACAACAGCCTGATGATGATCACCTGGCGTGTCCAGGCAGATGAAAGGTGACATAAAACGCTGAGAAGCCACACCAGCCTTTCCCAAAAGGTCCTGCAGAGGCTTGGCTGTCCTGGTTAGTCCTGAAAGGAACAGCAACCAATTGTACAGCTGGGGCCTGCACTCACAGCCACAGAACCAGTTTTTTGGAGAAATTCCAAGATGAGGAGAAGACCTCTGACTCTGGTCATTTCAGAGATGGAGCAAACCACAGTTCTCAGGGTTGTGGAGAGGGGGTCCTCATCTACTTTCCCACCCACAGCTCTGGTGGCTGGAAGCTCCTCCCCTGACAGGGGATGGAAGCAGGAGAGCTCAGAGCACCAAGGAGCCCTGGGGCACTGCCAGGGGCTGTGTAAACGTGTGCCAGTTGCTGGACAAGAAGTTCCCAGAAGAAAAGGACAACTGGAAGCACAGTCTCCAGTGGGAATACTTCACCTAACGGTGTTTGCAGAGGAATCCTGACAGCTCTGTCAAATGCTGTCAGAAACAGCACCAGGAAAGGACAACAATCTCCTCAAAAAACCTTCATGAAATATTTCCTCTCTCTGCTTTCAGGTGTAGCACATCCCAGCACAGGTGTGAGGGTTATCAGCCAGCCATAAAAGATATCCAGTACAGATGGACAGGGAATAGAACTTCCAGGTGGTTTTTTTATTGAAAAAGCAGCACAGAGGTTATAAACTCGGCAGCAAAACTTCCCTCTCCTCTCTCTCCCCTATCCTGTGTACCTGACTTTTACGTATTTCTGAAGGAATTTTGATTTCCAAGAAGCAGCTTATTTAAATAAATGCAATATGAGAACTTAAAATAGACACTTTATGATCAAACCTTTGCGTGATTTTCTCATCTCAGAACACTTACACTGTATTTGGAAATTGCTTTATTCACTGTCTCCACAGCGAGACAATCCCCAGGAAAACTAACACAACATTTACCATATTAATGGACAAATTCCACATTTTTCAAAGGAATGTGTTTTGAGGCTTTTCTAAAGCCTTGGGTTGAAATGCAAAGTTGAAATTGGGTTGAAATGCAAAGTTGAAATTGGGTTGAAATGTTTAATGATGGAATGGTCTGGATTGGAAGGGACCTCAAAGACCATCTCATTCCAACCCCCTGCCCTGGGCAGGGACACGCCTTCCACTAGACCAGGCTGCTCAGAGCTCCTAAATACACACATTTCTCAGTTATAATGAGCAGTTCCTGAGCTGAATCTGGGACCCACGGGAGGGGAAGCAACAGAGAGAAAAGGCCTGGCTCACCTGTAGATGATGTTGAGCATGCTGTGCTCGCAGTCATTGGTGCTGTACACGCTCAGTTTGTCCAGCAGGTCCAGCAGATGCGTGGAGAAATTGCTGTCAAACTTGTTGATGGTGGCTTCAAAGCCAGATGTGAGGTGCAGGCTGTCAGCATGCTCTGCTAAAAGCTGCCAAGACAAAGGCAGAGTGGCCCCAACGTGTTTGCTGATCTGCACTTGCCAAGGGGCTGCAGTTATTCCCTCCATTCCCTAACCCGCTCAAAAATAATGCCGTCAAACTTCCCACTTGCTCAGCCTCTAAAATAAATCTTTCAAAGGCCTTGGTACTTAAAAGCCCAGCCTGGGAGAAGCCAAGAGCAGATCCCAGCTGAGTTATCCACAAATGCATGCTGCCATTGCTCATTTTCAAGCAGGAGGAAAAGCCAGTAGGCAGAAAATGTGTGTTGCCTAAGACAGGCTGTGACCTCTGGAGCACTGTGACTGCAGTGGTGATGCAGCTGTGTGCCAGAGGGGCTTCCAGAGGGACAGGAGGATCTGCTAACCACAGAGCAAATGCCCTGTGCATCTAGACAGAGAAATATGGACAAGTCAGATCCCCCCAGTATGAAAAAGCCGTGGGCTGCAAAGAGCCCAGCTCACACCCCACTAGAGCTCTGGGAATGGGAAAGTGCTGGCATTGCAGAAAGACTGGACGTAGCTCTGCACAGCTGAAAACACCAGTGAAGACTCAAAAACCAGTGCAGGGACTGCTGTGGGAGACAGGGTCTTCAAAGCAGACTTTGAGAACTCCAGCAGCGCTCCACACTGCCCACAATTCCACAAAGAGCGTGCTTTTGGGGCCAGAGGTGGTCTAGAACCCAGGAAGGGCTATCTGCAAGTGGCCACCCTGGCCGAGGTGCCAGCCAGGCGCAGCTGTCCCCCCGTGTCCCACCTTGTTGGTCAGCTTCTTCTTGGCAGCCTCCTCAGCACGTTCCTCCTCGGTGGGCGGGCCCAGCATGGTGCCGTGCTCCAGGGTGAGCCTCTCCATCTCACTGTCCAGCTTCATGCTCTGGGTGAACCTCTGGCAAGGGCACGGGGTTGGGGACATGGTTACAGCCCGTTTTTTCCATTGTGGCGAAGCACGAGGCTCAGTTCTGCCCGCCCTAACTCCCAGGAAAGCGAACTCTGAGACTGAATACACAGATCTCCCTAAACCCACTGGAAAGTGGGTTTTATAAAAGCTGTGGGTTTTATAAAAGCTGGCTGGAATGTGCCCATCACCTCACCCTCAAGAGAGGGAATTTGGTCCATACGACCCTGATCTCAACATGGAAAAAAGGAGGATTTTGTGGAGTAAGCTACACAAACCATTTGGGAGAGGGTATGAGCTGTCAAGCCCTAAAGCTGCTGACAAAGGGAACAGAGGCTCGTCCACGTGGGGCTGGCAAAGGGACTGCTGGTGGCACGGGGAGGCTGCACACACCTGCATGCAGTTGGTGAACATGACACACACAGACATCAGCTTGGAGAAGATCTTGAGCAGCTCGGGGTTGGTGAGCATGCAGTCCTTCAGGCAGTTGTCCAGGAAGCTCGTGTGGTGGCTCAGGACATCGTCAATGTTGGATGCCTGCGACAGGACAGTGCAGCAATGACAAACCAAACCAGGGCTGCCATGCTGTTCCGCCCCAAAGCTCCATCCCAGCACCCTGCCTCTGACAGGGACCTCGTGGAGTGAGAAACTCCTCGTGTACCTCCCAGAAACTTCCTGAGGTGGAGACTGTGTCTGCATTACTGCCTTCAACAGCCCCTTAGAGGCTTTAAAGCTTTGATTTGTCACATCACCTCCCCACAAGTCACGCTTGCTTTAATCACCCAAACCCTCCCCTGGAAAGGATGGAGTTATCTGCTTTATGAACTTGCATTTCCTCTGTTTTCACATCTGCTTGTCACGGCCACTCCCACCTTCCCAACCTCAGTAAAGTCAGCGAAAACAAGAGGAAAAGAGAAAAACAAATCAAAGAGTCTTAAATGTCAATAAACTTATCATTAAAGCATACAGGTTATTCAGAAACAAGCCTTAGGAGCCAATAAGGAACTGGGACATGCAGTGTTGCAAGGATTCTGTAAGATTTTTGTTCATCTCTGCTATTCCAACAGGCTGTTTCAGCCTCGAGTTTTAAATGACAGATTAAAACTCCCTCTCACTCTGTGCAGTTACGGGATGTGCTGAAGCTCAGAACACAAGTCAAGCTTAGGAAAGAACCACAGGACTAAAACTGCCATGGCAGCCACACTGCTCCAGCAGGACCAATGCAGGAAACCCCTCCCAGATCCCTTCAAGCCGCTGCAGAACAGGGATAAATGCAGCTTTCTAATGCAATGAAGATGATGATGAAGTTGTGCTGATGAAGACAATGATGTTGTGAAGATGACGATGCCAGTTATAATTTTAGGAAGAGAGCACCTTATCTTCAAGTGAAAATGCACAAGAAAGAAGTGTGACAGATAAAATGCACCATAAGGCACTACATGAGACCAGTGAGGATCATCCTTTTCCCTCCTAAAATACAAATGAAAGGAGAAAACAGGGACAGGATAACTTCAACAACAGCCTCCATGCAAGTAAACTGAGTGATGTATTTTGGAAACCTAAACTTGCAACAAAATTAAGAAATAAGTACAATTCCCAGATTATCCAGGAGCTTGACATATGAACCCTTCTCATTCAGAAAGTCTTGCCAAGAGCATGCAGAGACACTCACAATCCTAGACCTGCCCCCTCCTGTGAATTCTCCAGAAAAAAAGACGACAGGGCATCAAAAAAAGTTGGTTAGCTGACCCCAAAACAACTCCTCAGGGCACAGTAAGAACTAAGGCAGGATCAGTTGATGCTGGAGATCCACAAGGGCCATCAGACAGCTGCCAAGGGAGCTGATTGCAGGGGTGAGGGGCTGTTTGGTACCTCAGGTGAGTGTTTTTCAGGGCGTAAGAGGAAAAAGATGTGCAACCCAGAAGCGTCTGATCACAGGGTGACTGCCAGAAGATGGAGAAGGAGGAGAAGGAGGAGAAGGAGGAGAAGGAGGAGAAGGAGGAGAAGGAGGAGAAGGAGAAGGAGAAGGAGAAGGAGAAGGAGAAGGAGAAGGAGAAGGAGAAGGAGAAGGAGAAGGAGAAGGAGAAAGAGGGCAAGGGGAAGAAGGGGAAGAAGGGGAAGAAGGAGAAAGGAAAGAAGGGGAAGAAGGAGAAAGGAAAGAGGGGGAAAGGGAAGAAGGGGAAAGGGAAGAAGGGGAAAGGGAAGAAGGGGAAAGGGAAGAAGGGGAAGAAGGAGCAGCAGCAGGTCAGTCCTTGGCAGTTTGATGGAAGGGAAAGCACAGACTCCAGTTTTAAGAGGACTGTAACTCAGCCAAGGAATCAGCTGGAGATGCCTGGACTGGTTTATGATCTCTGCACTCTGCACGCACCTTCCTTTTCCACAGCTCTCTTTCTCCTGTGTATGGGAATGTTGAGCAGAACCTGCCTTTACATAACAGAGTGTGAGCTGGGCAGAGACAGGGGGATGCAGCACAGGAAAGGGATGTATGACTAATCAAGCAGAGAGGTGGTGCAGAACAGCAGCACTCTGCAACGTGGCAGGAACAGCAGCTCCCAGATATTTAAATGCCTCCAACAAAATCAACACACACCTGCAGTCACTGGAATTAGGTGTTTTCCCCCCTATATTACATTTGTTAAGACTTCCATTCCAACTTCACTCACCAACTTCAGGTTCTTCTCCAGAATGTGCCATGTTGGCTCCATCACTTCAAACATCATGTAATACTGGATATTCTGCACAAAATTCAGCATCCGCTGCCGCAGTGTGAAAGCACCAGCAAACCTAGGGGAGAAATCACACCCACACAGCTCAGAGCTAGCAAATGCCACCGAGAACTATCACCAGGCTTGCACAGCCAAGCAGAGCTAAATATTTCTGTCCTAGCAAACTCTTTGCTGCAGTGTGAGAGGGATTATAAAGTCACTGCAAACCATCTCTGATTATTTTCCGTGGCTTTCCCTCAATTAGTAGAGTCAGAGTTTTGAGCCTGTCAAAGACTTTAAATATTTGCTTGTATAAAACTAAAATTTTGATATTAAATATTAAAGCAACTTTACAAACAACTATTGAGTGAAACCTAAAATGTTACAAATTGACCTCTCTGAGCCTGTAAGACATTTGTAAGGATCTTTTTCACCTCAGTATTGTCTGGTCTATATCATGAGGTATCTAATGATACCTAAGAAGGAGACCCAAAACTGAAAAAAATAAAAAAGAAAAGGCTGTACCACTTAGCTGAATGCAGGGAGAATTGCTTGGCTGTCTTATTGCTGATCCAAACGTTGCACAGCTGCCTTTCCACGTGCTTGCAGTAGAACATGTGTCTGAAAAGCATCTGGTACCTTGTCAGTGCTTTCCTGGAAAGAAAGGAGAAGCCCATCCAGATGAAGGCCTGCTCTGATTGACAGACTAAGCTGTGAAGGCTGAGGCTGCTCAGAGGTAAAGAGACTTTACACAATATGTTCCTCACGCCCTCAGACGCGCGCAGATCCGCGCTGAACCGAAGCGAGAGAGTCACATTTGCACCATCCCAAAGAATTCCTCTCCAAGGAGACCCTCCTCCGTATTTCCTGCCAGTGGGTACATCACCAGCCTCCCGAATTCCCTCGAGCTCCGTGCAGGGGTCACTCACACAGGGCGTGGGAAGGAGGGTTCAAAGCCTGTGGTCTTGTACCCACCGCGCTAAGGCTGCGATGGTCACCCAAGAAATCACCAGCATTTCAGAATTCACCCCAGAATTTACCAAGATTTTCCAAAAAAGGGGAGAAAAAGCCGTAACCAAGCTACAGGCAGCGTTACCCCACCAGCAATGCACTGTCACAAGCAGATGGGGCTGCTTATTTATAGCTCCGGGACTGGATTCAGGTCTGTGCTCAGACACTTCGGCGTAGGTGTCTGCAGAGCTCCAGTCGATACAGTTCAGGAAACCTTACCAAATCCTATTTGCACTTCCATAGCTACCACCAGAGCTAGCACACTCTGTTGGGAAGGAAGAGATGAAATTCCAAAAGCATCGCGTCGTTAGGAAAGTCTCACTGATTCAATGGAATTTTTAGAGAGGAAATTAAGGGAGGAATTAATTGCTGGCATTTAGCAATTTGAAATCTGCCACTCTATTCATGCAATGCAGCTTGTCCCATTTGTTTGTGGCTCACGGCAGTGTTTCTCCAGGGAAACAAGAGGCAAATTCCTGCAGAAAAATGAACCATTCGGTCCCTCACAGCTCAGTTAAACGCAAAATAGCCTGTTACAGTAGCAACAGCCCGTATCCTTTGAGTCTGCAACCAGGGACACCACAAAGTGCATTTTTTTCTGCTCTCCAGGTTTGAGGAACGTTTGGTTCTTGCTTGGAAAAGCTCTCGTGAGAGTAGATGCCTGTTTTTTCCTTCAGTGGATTGACGCCTTACCTGTTTATGATGAGGGACAGAGGCCACTTCACAATGTAGTCGAAGGAGAAGGCCTCCAGGCCGCTGAGGGTGAGCTCTGTGGGGTCTGCACTGATGATGGCCTTCTCCTGCTTGGTTTCTATGGCCAAAACCCTCAGGAGCTGCGTGATGAGGTCGTGGGGCATCAAGTCGATCTGCAAAGGAAGAGCAGGAAAAAAATGAAGCCACAGGATATCCACAACTGCTGTGGAACAACAGGCAAGGTGCCCGTGGTCAGAGTCACCCCCCAGTCCTCACACCAACCTAGGAAGCAGCAGGTTCTCACAGGCACACAGATCTCCCTGAACCATGGCAGGCCCTCTGCTCAAAGTCAACTATCTTCTGCTTGCACCCATTCTCACCTTTAAATCATCCTTGAAAGGATCAGTGTTGGCTGTGCTCATTCTCAGGGCTAACTCCAGCAGAGCCTCCAGCCTCGTCGTTATGATGTCGTCTACAGGCTTCTTAAGTTCCTCCTCTGTCAGATCCATGAAGTGAACAAAAAAGTCCCCTTGATCCATCAGGAAGTAGTGTTTTATAGATCTGCTCAGGAAAACCAAGGGACAATTGATTACTTTTCTTGAAGCCCAGGTTAATCCATATCAAACCTAAAGGAAGAAATGCAATCAATCCAACGAGCCTGCGGGGTTTGATCACAAAACGTTTCTCTTTCTGGAGAGCACACAGCCATAAATAACCAGTTTGGAGACTAGTCTTTTATGGATGTCTCCTCCTCCCTACCCCCTCAGTCAGGACACTTCTGTGCAGTCAGATCAGGGCTGCTGCTGTAAGGTTTCTGCCTAGAAAAATGCAAAAAAACCCCACCCCTAGGTGTGCTGGGTGCAGGCTCCCACTGCTGTCCTGAACAACTCTCAAATCTGCTCCAGCCGAGGGGCAGCTGGCAATTCCGAGCAGAACCCTGGACTCCTCTCAATCTGTGCTGATTTTTTTAAAATCCAGCAGACTTTTGCTGTAACAGGACACACAAACTTTGATTTTCACTTGGCACCAGGGAGAGCTACCTGCAGTGGGCACGGTGCTTGGAAGCAGCTCTGGGGTGAGCCTGAGGATTAACCAAGTGCCTGGCCAGAGATCACACACGGTAACTGCAGGCTTTGGAGCAAAAATAGGAGCACAGCTGTAACACAGTGTGGCTCCAGACTCCTGGTCTCACTGGGCTAGACAAAGCCCTGAGCTAGTTTTGGCAACAGACTTCCAAGGAAGTTGGACCAGAGACCCCCAGACATCTTTCCCACTCAACATTTCTATCATTTTAGACATTTTTTTTTTCGTCTTCAGGAGAAAAAACCCAAATCTTGTTTTTTAGGTCAACCTTTCTAAATGGAAATAAAGAGAACACCTTGGTAATATCCCAAGAGAACAGAGCTAACTTCAAAAACTTCTGTCCCTTAGCAGAACCAATCTATTTATCATGCATTTGGTAAAATAAATCCAACCTTAGGTGAGCCACCAGCTCTTTCTCCTCCATCAGGAAGTCCAGAAGAACTTTGCTGGCATAGTTATATGCTTTTTCTATTTGTTCCACATAGGCTCTCTCTTTTAAAGTGTAGATGACCTCTTTGGCCACAGGGCAGGTGACATCTCGCCCACATTCCCGCACAACATTTAAATATTTCCCTGAAAATGAAAAGAAAGAATGTCCCATACTCATACCTGCTGTGCAGCCAACAGGGAAACTTCCACACCACTCCCTCCAAGGGGAAGATATGCTGAGAAATGTTTATACTATGTCGTGCTGAAAGCTGGAAAAGATTTAGGCACCTTCCAAAAGATGATACAGAATTTTAAATCAGGCAGCTGGTACCACATTTAAGGAGATTTAGAAACGGTTTTGTTTCCCAATGGTGACAAAACATCTCTGCAGGTGGCCTGAAGCTCTGCTGCTCTGCTTCACAAGTCGCTTTTGGAGGGCTTTGTACAAGGGTAAGAAGTTGAATGCTTCATTTAACCCCTCAAATTAACACTCAGATAGTCAAACCTCAGCTCCATCCAGCTAGAAAACCTACCCACAAAACAGCAGTGAGACAGACAGCCCCCTTTGCTGTTCCTTCCCGTGTGTTATTTGAATTATGGGATTTGGGTTTTTTTTTTTTCACAACTGACTCTTCTATTGCTCTCAATTCAGATGGACAACCCCATGAAGTGAAGGCATGGTGCCACTTCCTTTCTCTTTCCACAAGGGATGGTAATCCCTGCCTCAAGGTTCCTCTCACAGCAGAAGCACCCACCTGTGCTTAGGATTTTGTCAGCCATCTTCTGCAGGAAGGAGGGAATCTGTTGCTGAACAACGGTGTATCTCTGATCCCAGTACTTGTCATTATAGTCCTCCTGAATCTTCTCCTTCTGCAGCTCATGCTCCTCCACCATGAACTCACTGAATGGTTAAAGCAGATGTTTAGGGACAGGCAGTGGCACAATGAGGATTACTTTTTTTTTGACCTGCAAACCGGTAATGTGATCCATCAGAAATAAGGTCTCATGAGGACACATCCAAACAAGAATTGAAATTAGTGTGGATGTGAAGCAAGAGGAAAAGCACTATGCAGTGTCTCTGATGATCTGCGATGAGAAACAGAATTTTAGAGGGTTCATAAACCAAGGCTAAACATTATCTTGTTTGTCAGTGCAGGGGTGAGGAAACTGGCCTTTGTCCACCTTCTCACCAGCAGAAAGGCATTAATTTCAGGTATTTTACCTTCAGTTTTGTCCCCACCTTAGGGGGACAAAATGTGGGAAACAGAAATGCTGCATAAACTATCAAATACAGCAAAATGCTTCAAATGACTGTACAAAAGCCAAAAATCTTCCAAGAGGGTTGTTTCAGGCCCCCAGGCAATGCAGACTCGACAGAGCAGATCAGTATTGCTGAAGTTTTGCATTTCATTTTCATTGCTTAACTGTTCTTTACCTGTATGGATCATTAATGATGCCTCTATATATCCACTTTTCCAGGATCTCAAAGTAAGGCACGCTGGCTGCCTTGGTTAAATACAGGCACAGCTCCTGGGCCTGGCTGTCCCCTGTGTAATTGAAAGTCTTGTCATGGAGCAAGCTCAGGGTTGATCCTCCCATACACTCACCCTTATCCACAGAGGTAGCTGGAATTTAAAAACACCAATGTAAGACACTTAGATCCTGAAAAGTCCCGAAACAAAACCCTAAATGGTCCCCAGATTGGATGTGGCCCCCTGAGCAACCTGTGTAGCTGCAAGCAGGGGGCTGGACTAGGAACTTCCTGGGATTCCTTCTGGTTATACACCCACACAGAGCTGGAGAGGAGTTGGGAAAGGAGCTGAGGAGAGCCAGCAGTGGTGCATACAACTGATGGGAAGGGCAAAAGGCAAAAGGCACAGAAGAGCCTCCTGACAGCCCCAAAGGCCCATTCAGCCCCAGAACCTGAATGCTCTTCTCCACAAGAAGTACAGTGCCCTCACAAGTACAATTCCCCTGGGCTTTCTTCTTTAATAAAGCAGGAAATCAAAACGAGACATGCCCTGCCTGTTTGGCTACCCTGCACAGTTCTCACAAGTTATCAAAACGTAAGGACTGTATTTTGGAAATTTACCCAGTGAAGCCAGAATCTCCAGGGTCCTCATTGTGGGCTGGATGTAAAACCAGAGCTTCTGCAGTGACAGAAGGCCCTGCCTCTGAAGATGCTCCAGCTGGGTAATTAATATCATGTACTCCTTGATCAGAGTCCGCATGGCTGCAGCCAGAGCATGATTTACCTGTCCATACTCAAAGGAAGACTTCTCCTCTATAAACCTGTAAAAAGCAAAATGAAAACTCTTTCAGGCAATGCAACTTGTATAATTTTCAGGACTTTCTGCCTCCAGGACACTGTGCAGGCACACCAGTCCCTCTCCCTGTTTCCCATCCCCCACTTCCCAGCAGGGAAAGCTGTGGGAAGATGTTTCCTCTCCAGTTGCAAGGGAACTAGAACCATTTGCAAAAGCGCTGTGTAGAAAGTGAGAACCAACACACAAAGGTTCTCTCAGTCCCAGATGCCCAGAGGGGAGCAAAAAGCAGGAAACATGGAGAAATTCACAGCAGAGTGGGAAGAGAAGCCAAAACAGGCAGGTACATCCTAACTGCATTTTACCTGAAGTTACCAAGGCCAAGACTGGAAAAAACAAAGGCGTGTGAATGAAAAAGTGAACCAGCAGCACAGAGGGAAAACCCAGCAAAGGAAATGGAGCTAAAACTGACCCGAATAAATTGTCACTCATTTTATACCCCCCCAGTTTAAATTAAGCATGGAAGTTAACCCCTGCACAATGGCAGATCCTCTGTTCTCACCGGAGAGCCACCTCCCCTGACAAAGGCCAGCTCGGTACCTGGTGACAGCAGAGTAACTTGCTGCCACAGGAAGAATCCTGGTCACCAACTCCTTGATGGACAAGTCCAGGTTTGGATCGAGCGAAAAGGCTCGGTTCTGCCTGCCCACGAGGGCCTGTGCTGTGATGTACCTTCCATCCACACCAATCAGAACGTACAGCAAGTCCTCCACAATCATGGACTCCTGGGAGGCCAGTGGCAAAGTGCCTGTTTCCAAAGAGGAGACAAAAAAAAGACACAGTGTGACCATCCTCCACCCGTTTCAGTCTCGTGCCTTGCTCTCCTGGAGAACAGAATCCTTTGCTCATTTATATCCAAATCCAGTAGACAGGACCAGACATCCAGCACCTGTGGCCGAGAGAACATCAGCCACAGCTCCTGCTGTGATCCCTCCACCCAAAGGGGCCCAGTTATTTCCAACAACTTCCCCAACCTCCTCGCCACCAAAACATTCAAATACCCAGAAAACAGCTCAAATACAGTCACAAAGAAAAAAAGCTGCCAACAGCCAAGTTTTGCTGAGTGTGAACATCTGAACAGCATTTCTGAACAAGAACAAAACACTACAAATGAATGCAATTTTCCCTGTGTTTCACATACCTATTGGTACTGTTGTGTCAGTGCTTAGACTGGTGCCAATTAAGAAATCCCCAATAAGTGCAGGTCTCTCATACACCCAGGATGGAAATACTGGAATGGGCTGACCAGAATTCTTCTTGTTCTGCTTATCCCGGAGGATTTTTCGTGTAAGCTCAAGAGGCTGTTGGAAAAAGAGAGGGAAGGAGAGAAAGGAAAAGACCAGGAGACTTTCAGAACTCTAAGAAATGTTTAATTTCAAGGAGAAATTGACTGCAAGCAGATCGATGGACTTGAGAACAGAATGTAGAATAGCTGGTACTTCAGCAGCACGGTGCAGGGTTTAATTTCCCAGCACCACCTAGTCTATCTGCCCCACTGCTGCAAAAAATGCCTATTTTTTTATACATTTGACCTTTTAACGTGAGGGTACACCAAATAATGCTTTTCTGCATCCATCCACACTGGCCTGGCTGCTGGGCCACACCCAGGGGAGCAGAATGGGGACATGCACAACCACCAGGCAGTGGTTCCTGGTTTGGAGAGAGCACGAAATGAAAGCAGCAAACTCCTTCCAGAAGCACAAACATCCTGTTCCAGGGGCACTGAACACCTCTGAACCCAATGCCAAACGCAACCCAGACAAATCCAACCCACAGAGAGCTGGGAAATGATGGAGTTTTTTGCTCCGGGTGGGAGTTGGCGAAGGAAGTGAGCTCTTGAAGACTGAAAGACTTTCCACCCCCAGCTCTGACACTAAAATAAATGGAGTGCAAGATCAATCATCAGCTGGCGAAGCTTGTGAGATGCACAACCTACATGAACATTTGGAGCCCCAAGTGCACAGACACAAGGCTGATGAAGGCCATTTCTGAAACGCCACAGATGTGTGTGTGTGAAAAGAGATATGCACAGGCTCATTTTACTTTCTTATTTACACCATGTGTGGGTGATCTGCTAAAAGGACCTCGACTTCCTCTGCTCCCCTAACAGAGCTGGGACTTTCATATGGCGAGATAGGAAGCATCAAGCAAGCTGCCAGCAACTCAAAGGATGGCTACACCCCACATGAAACTGCAAACCTCAGCTGGCTGTAGGAACATGTTCTGCTTGGGAGAAGGGCAGCCACCAGCAGGTCTTCCCAAATGGCAGGGAGGAAAAATTGCTCCACTGAGAGAGTGGTTAAGCCTTGGAGCAAGCTCCCCAGGGAAATGGTGGTCACCTCTGGAAGTGTTTGAAAAATGAGTAGAAATGGCAGTTGGGGACAGGGTTTAGTGGGCATGGTGATATTCAATCCAAGGTTGGACTTGATGACCCTCTGATTTTTCTCTATGACAAGAGGAAGAGCACTTCTGTTGCAGTCCAGCCAGCTCTAGTGTGACTTTGTTAACTGGCAGAAGTCAAAAAAGTCAACATTTTGGCTATAAAGGACACATCCACCTGAAAGGGAGCACATAACTTTCCCTACCTTGATGAACCTGGGACCAAAACTGGTCTGAGCAGTAACTCCAATCACTGAGTGATCTCTCTGACAGTGCCAAGCATTCCCAGGGCAGATGGCACAGCACTTGTGGCACTGGTGACAAGGCACATGTCTCAGGGGCATGAATCACCTTCTCTCTGCAACTTGAAATTTAGGTCACTGTCACTACAGGCTTCAACAAGAGCCTGGAGAAAACTGCCAGGGCTGAAAACACGGCCCTCAGGTGGCACCTAAACAGCCCTGGCACAGGGTGGCAGTTTGCCACTGTCATGCTTAGGAACCTGCATCTGACCTCTTGAGCAGTGGCAGTGCCAACATCCATGGAGGCAGAGGAAGGGCTCTTCTCTGAGGCCCCTAAACACCTCCAACCCCATTTGTGATCCTCAGGGACAGAAGATCTGTGTCAGAGGCTGAGCAGACCTAACGCTTCCAAGGAATGTCCTCCTGTGCCAGCCCCTACTGACTCAACAGGCCTGAGCACCAGCCCATCAGGGCCTTTTAACAGTTCCAGCTCTTTAAGTTTGAAGAGAGTACAAATGGAGCAGCAGGGAAGCACAAATCTTGGCTTGTGATGCCATTTCAAACCCTCTGGCTGTGAATTGCACATCCCGGAGAACGGCACTTCCAGGTCTTTCCTCTTTTAGCAAGTTCACACATAAATCCTGCTAAGATCAGTTATCTCACTGGAAATTCATCTTCCCTTCATGATCTCAATCACCCACTTGACTCAGATGATCTGTGAAGGATCTGGATGAGTCAGGCCCGGTGTCTGTGCAGTATTTCAGTGTATGTGGGACAAGGCTGGTCTCACCACTGCTGACGGGGTGAGGGGTTGGACCCTTTTTTTAGGATTTGAGTTCTCCACCATCACATTCATGTAGGGGGCCCTTCAAGCCCAGAGACCCGTGGGGTGTCCCAAGGCATGGGACATGGAAGGTCCATCCCTCTTGCCATCGAGGGTCTGAAGGGATCTGAGGCTTGTCCCCAGTTAGATTTTGCTGACCAGCCATCAGAAGGCACTATGGGCTTCTGAGCATCTTTTCCTCCTTCCCCTCTGTCCAAAGAACTCTCCATACACTGTTGCCCCTCTGCCTTCTGCAGCCAAAATATCCTTATCTTGACCCATGAGTTTTTCACCATATTTTTTCCCTCCCTGTCCTGTTTGCCAGGCCAAGCCACCACAATTTTTTATACAAATAACGACTGGAAACAGAATTTGGGATTTAAGCAATAAATTGCCCTTTTGCACTCTGACCTCACAACCTACTGCTGCTAAAGAAATGTTTAACTGTTTCTAAGCCTGTGTCTGCAGCTGGTTTTCCTCTTCCTTTCTGTCTTTGGGACTGCTTTGCAGGATCCATTTCAGGAGCTGAAATAGCTGAGTAGAGGGAATGGCTGTGTCCCCTTGAGGAAGGATGAAGTCAGGGACTGCAGCCCGTTATCCAGGAGCAGAGCTCCCAGGAAGGGTGGGGACACGCCCCAAGGCTGCTGAGCTCCTGGACAAGCACTGCCACAGGCAGACAAGGAAATGTCAGCATAGCTTAAAGCCAAAATGGGAAAATGAAATTTCATTAGCCCCCACCAGCTGGAACTGTCAAGGCCTAACCTTGACTCAACCTTAGAATCACAGAATGGTTTGGGGTGGAAGGGATCTTTGAGATCCTCTCATTGCACTCCCAGCCGTGTGCAGAGACACCTTCCACTATCCCAGGCTGCTCCAAGCCCTGTCCAACCTGGCCTTGGACACCTCCAGGGATGGAGCAGCCACAGCTTCTCTGGGCACCCTGTGCCAGGTTCCTCACAGGGAAGCGTTTAACTGTGAATTTAACCTCAAAGAATTGAACCTGAACTGCCTGGAACAGAAAAAGGCCACTTTTACGAAAAACAGCACCGAGATTTAATATAATCTGACTAACAAAAGGGAAGGTTTCGTGCCCAGAGCTTGGGAAGGGCTTTGTACCTGCTGTGCACTGGAGTTGGCTGTGACACTGCCCAGCTGCTTGCGCAGCTCCTCCAGCTCCTGCAGAGACATCTTGGAGGTGGATGAGGGGATGGAAAAATTCGTGCTGCTGCTGGTGGCTGTGTTTGCTGCGAGTTCTGCTCTTTCTTTAGCATTTTGTTGCAGGTAGTGGAGTGTCTGTACGTAGACAAAAGAAGAAAAGATTTTGTGAATGCTGAGCAGCACAATCTAAAGCAAGAAACACATGACCATAACCTGGCTGTGCTGAATCTAACCACAGATCTCTCTGTCCCAGTTTTCCATGTTTTAGTGAATTATATCAAGAGGAGCATAACTCTCAGTAGGGCTTTAATAACTCAGTAAAAGCTGGAATTGGTTATTTGTTGATTTCTACAGATTTCACTGAACTTTACCACCAGCTGTGCTTGAAATCATTGCATTGTTGCTACGCTTCTAAACGAGGAACCAACCTCTTTGTCTTCGGTGAGCTTGGACAGCAGATAAACTAAAGAATCCAGATGTCTTGTGTTTTTAGACTTCAGCTCATCGTACTTCTTTAAAAAATCTTCAGGAGTTCGAGAAAACTCTGCTATTTTCACCTATAAAACACCACATTAATATTAAATGGAGTTGCAATCAAAATTAAATGGAATTAGAGCAAACACGCAGCTCAGGCTACAAAGATGTGAAGTTTCAGAAAGAGTTAGAAACTTCCCAGCACTTAAGAGCTTGACTGGTTGATTGCTTTTAAAATTGAAAATAAAAAGCAGTATTATGGCCATAAAACTGTGCCTGGTCATGAATGCCAGGCTTTAATCTCTAATATTTGGGTGATGTTCAGAAGAAAAAAGTCAGGTGCTAGTCATATAATTGCATTTTATACAATTTTCATTTCATCATGAAATCACAGAACGGTTTGCGTGGGAAGGGACCTTCAAGGTGATCTTGTCCCACCCCCTGCCATGGGCAGGGACACCCTCCAGTATCCCAGGGTGCTCCAAGCCCCATCCAACCTGGCCTTGGACACTTCCAGGCATCCAGGGGCAGCCACAGCTTCCCTGGGCACCCTGTGCCAGGTTGCCAGCCTCACAGGGAACAATTTCTTCCCAATATCCCACAAAATACCCTCCTTCGTTGAACTTGCCCCCTCTCCAGTCCTACCAGACCTCTTCTCCCACCAACACTCAAGGATTCTACCTTTTCCCTCCCGGACGCCCCACTCCACACCCAGAACCGCGATTCTGGATCGGATTGCCCCCTCTTTTATCCTTTTTTCCTTGAGTGACGCCAACGGGAGGAGACGCTATTCCCAGAAAAAGCCGGGAGCAACCTTGGCGCTGTGCGCAGAGACGTTGGTGGTGACGTAGGGCGTGCGGTTCTTCTGCAGCAGCTCGATGTAGACCTCGGCGCCCTCCCCGCCGTGCACCCGCAGCAGGCTCAGCAGCTCGTTCACGTCGTGGTGGATGCGGAACTCGCTCATGCTCCCAGCTCGGGCCGCCAGCCCTGGGGACACGGGAACGAGGGGTTATCCCACTGCTCCGAGGGACAACATCCCCCTGAGGGACGCGCTTCTGGGATGTGGAGGTGTTCGGATGGGACAAAGGAGTGCGTGAGGAGGAAGCAAACAAAGCAGGGATACTCGTATGGTTTGGGTTGAAAGGGACCTTAAAGGGATTCTCATTCCACCCCCTGCCATGGGCAGGGACACCTTCCACCAGCCCAGCTTGCTCCAAGCCCCGTCCAACCTGGCCTAGGACAGCTCCAGGGATGGGGCAGCCACAGCTTCTCTGGGCTGCTGCAGCTGACACAGCTCCAACCAGGAAGGCTAAGCCTGGGGGAGAATCCTAAGTGGGGGTTGGCCAGCAGAGGATTTTTCCATCTCAGAAGGAATGCAGGAAGCAGTGCTTTCCGTCCTGACAGGCTGACCCTGCTGCTGCTCCTGAAATCATTCAAAAGCATTTCTTCCCAAGTTTAGGGGTCTTCCTATTCCACTGCCCACTTTACTAACTTCACTCAAATCCTGCAGAGTATTCAAAGAATAACTTTAATACTGACACAGAACCCTGAGATGAGCTGAGCAGGTCAGAGCCTGGTGCTAACAACACCTAGGTTGTGGGGTCAATCCCGGAATGGGCCATTCACTTAAGAGTTGGACTTGATGATCCTCATGGGTCCCTTCCAACTCAGAATATTCTGTGATTCTGTAAATCAGAAGACCTCGAGTAAGGAATCATGGAAGTAAATAAGGACTTTAATGTGACACCCTGCACAGATTGTATCAAGCAGATACAATCCAGATCCATGTATCAAGCACGTGGACACACTTTTGTTTTGCCAGGATCATGGACTCACTTAGGCTGCAACAGATCCCCGCAAGCCTTGGTCCAACTCTCTGCTCAAAACTGACTCAAATTAGAACAGGCTGTGCAGGGCCTGCTCCAGTCCAAGCTTAACTATCTTTAAAGTTCCCCCATCACTTGAGGCCCTGATCCTACTGGGATTTCCCACGGGCTGCTGAAGTGCCTGGAGGTCAGGGCTGTGGGGAACGAGGAGGAGCAGCGGGAGCTGGGCTGGCTCAGCTGGACACGAGGAGGTGCCTGCCGCGGGCACAGCTCCAGCCCCGAGGCACCGGCACAGCCGCCATCTGGGAATCCCGGGCAGGCCCCGGGCAAACAGGGGGGAGGGCAGGGGATCCCCATCCCCGGGGTGACTGGGCTGGGCCCCCAGTCACCAGCTACAGGTCCCTCTGCATCCTCTGCAGCTCGCCCAGAGCGACCCGCGGGGCCAGGGCAGCATCTCAGCCGCGTCCTGCTCTGCCCCATCCCATCCCATCCCATCCCATCCCATCCCATCCCATCCCATCCCTCTCCACACTATCCCTTCCTGCTTCACTCTGCCTTGCTCCGTACCTCATCTCAGCACATCCCGTCCCACTTTATCCCATCTCATCCCATCCCGCTCCATACCATACCCTACTCTACCCTATCCCATTCCATCCCTCTCCACCCTATCCCTTCCCGCTTCACCCCATCCCACTCCGTCCCTCATCTCAGCACACCCCATCCCACTTTATCCCACCCCACTCCATGCCATGCCATGCCATGCCATACCATATCCTACTCTACCCTATCCCATTCCATTCCATCTCATCCCATCCCTCTCCAAATTATCCCTTCCCACTTCACCCCGCCCCGCTCTGTACCTCATCTCAGCACATCCCGTCCCACTTTATCCCATCCCATCTCATCCCGCTCCATACCATACCCTACCCTATCCTATCCTACCCTACCCTACTCTACCCCTACCCTACACCATACCATACCATACCATACCATACC
>VWPU01007976.1:51775-109860 GCA_013398955.1 Callaeas wilsoni | reverse complement strand
AAACAATTCCATGATTCTATAAGAAGCCTTGGTAAATAGTTTTACCAACAAAATGTAAAGATTTTCTAGTCATTGCTCTTTTAACAAAATGGCCAATCTAAGAAAGTACAAATGAAATTTTTTTCTGGGATGACTGAGTGTGTGCTGCAGTGCAGTGTGCAGGCAGCAGCCTCCTACAGATTGAATGAATTCATGTTTAGGACTCAACATATAACTATAAATGATTTTGTGGTTCTCTGTGGTAAAAATTAGCTGGTGCAACATGCATCTTGTCTCCTTGCAGAAGGGGAAAACTGGGTCTTTTTTTTCTCCATGACATGCTGCAGAGAAAAACATGTAAAATTTCAAGAGTTTTCCTGAGCACTGAGTTCCCCAGGTTGCTTAAAGGTGATGAAATAATTAGCTAAATACAGACAAAGAACTTCACCAATAATTACATTCACTGAGCATCTGCATAAATTAATCTTGATTTTCTTGGAATGTTTTCTGGAAAATCTCTGTGAAAAGAAAAAAAAATCCTTTGCCTAAGATTCTTTCATTTTTTGTGTATTTTTTGTGTTTGGTTTTTTTTGCTGTAGTTTTTCTGTTTGGTTTTGGGGTGGTTTTTTTGTGCAGATGAAGAAATGTCTGCTTTCTTAAGAAGACTGGGGTTTGCCCTGCCCTCTCTTACAGGGTTGCATATGGTTCCCTTTGTAAATTGTATTCAAAGGAAGAATTCTCCTGGCAAGCATTTTGCACCTCCAGCTGTCACCACAAATACTGTGGAGTCATTCATAAAACAGTTCATGAATGAATATAGGGGAGTATCTTCTATCTGCACATTCACAGCAGATAAGCACCAGGAAATGGAAACAGGTTCATCTACTGAGACTTCCCAAAGGTTCCCCAAGGTGGCACATTCTCTCTATTAGGAAAGAAGGGGTTTTTTTCTTGATTCTCTTTATGTACATAAAATTAAGTTAATCCATAGAGAATATGAAGGCAGGGGCAAAATGTGTGTCATAGTCTCAGAGTTGATCATGTTTGTAAATTAATAGTTTTTAATCTGTTCCAATAACTTGTAAGACTACTTCTGAATACAAGATTGTCTTGTTGCACTCAAAAGCCCCGTCTGAAGAGTACTGACTGTGGATGTAAACTATAAACACATGTACTGAATATTTGTCAGAGTAGGCTCCCAGATCCAGAATGCTGCACTGGTAGATGGATTTTTGGACACTCTTAGCCAAAAAAAGTGGCTTGATGTTTCTAAGAGCATTTTCTTTCATCTCCTCCATATATCTATATCTATATATATATATATATATAGATAAATACACATGTATGCACACCCTCCAGTACTTTTATGCTTCTGTGCACACATATGTGTACACATAGATGTACAGATATGCATTTATCCACAGCATCTATCAGTATCTGAGTCAGTTTTTACATTATTTTATTTGCAGTGTATCCTGACAATCTTAAGAGATGCTCCACTGAACTCACTGAAACTCACACAAAACCTTGATTTCTTTCTTTGAAAATGCAAAGTTGTCATTCATGTTTCAATTGCTTTAGGTCAAAGCTACAACAAAGGGAAAGGGCAGGTGTTAACAAGAGGGAACGTGCTACAGAACAAGTATTTTTTTTTGCAGTATCTTGTGACAATGCTTTCGACAGAGCTTTTGTTTCAAGCACAAAGCTTTGCCAGGAAGATGCAAGAGATCTGATGATACGTTCGTGGCAGCCCTTTTGTTTCTGCAGCTGGATCCCAGTTAGCGCATTTAAACATTATGACCTGAAGTAAAAATATTCATTTTATCTCAGGTAATGAGACGTAATTTTTGTATCACTATATACTTACAGAGTGAGCTAACTTGAAGACATGTTAGTAACCCGCGGCCTTTAAAGGAAACTTGTAAATTTTTTTCAATAGATTGATATTGCAAAGATTTTCACAAGTAGCCAATCACTTTCATTAAAGTAGTTTATGTACATGCAGACATTGCTTTCTATTCAGTGAAGATAAATACATGCTGAAATGTATATACCAGAAGTATTTTCTTCTTTGTTGGTTTTAGGAAAACATGGTGGGGAAAAATTTGAAGGGGATTTGGGTTGATGTTTTGTTTTGGAGATTTCTTGGGGGTTTTTTGAGGGTGTGTGTTTATTTAGAATAACCAAGGTAGTTCCAAATCTTTGAAAAAATGAAATTATGATTCAGCCTAAACATCAAAAGCATTTTAGGTCCACATCTTCCTCATGTGGAGCAGTAGTTGGTAGAGGGGCTGAATTACTTTGCCGATATTTTGTCTATAACATATTAGTTTTTTCTGCAATTTGAAAGCTTTGCCTGGAATTAACATTCACAAATCCTATTGCACAAGGAGTTTGACAGCAAGTTTCCACTACATTCTGTGGTAACCATATGGCAAAGCTTTACGCATTTAGGTGCAAGTCTATAGATTTTTCAATACCGATATCTGAAGGCCTGACTTTTCTGAGGAATTGTTTGATGCAATAAGGTGTGGTAATCCTGGTCAGTAGAAAATACTCTGTTTCCAAAGGGAAAAGCTCCGGTTTGGCATGTTGTTAATGGAGCTCCAGCATCTCTCAGTGCTGTGGCTTTCATGGTAAAGCCATTGCTGGTTGAGGACCTGCTGCTGCTTTTGCTTTGGGGCTTCCTTTGCTTTTAAAGGTTCTCTGTCACACCACATACAGCGGTGAATGGCAGGCTTCAGTTACTTCTTATCCTCTGGAAAGTGAAGAGTCACTCCTGGTTTAGTAAATCTGTGGAAATTTTACCATTATTTTAACTGAATTGGAAGCACCAAAGAGTGTCCCTTTTGTTTTTACAAATGAAAATGAACCAAAAAGTAAGAAAGGAAGATTAGATAATCTTCTTGTGACTGCTGGAGAACATGAAAATCTTCATGGTAAAAGCACATTTTGAAATAAAAGACATTGCCATTGCAGAAGACTCTCCTCTTCAGAAAGTGTGGTGTAGTCCCATCCTTTTGTCTTTCGTTCTATATTGTCCTTATATCAGGTAATCAGCTCTAGTTATTGTTATTGCCTTCAAATGGGGCTTTATTTCATACACTATAGAAAACAGTAAATGACAATTTTCTCCAGATTTTGAGATATTCATATTGCATTTTTACCAATCATGGCTTATTTGAGGGACACAGTATTTAAAGCTGGAATATTTAACAAGAATTTACCTTTGTTACTCTCACAGATATGTTTGATCATTCTGTCAACTATACAAGCATGCATTTTAAAGAGAGCAGGGTCAATAAAATAATTGCCTGCGTTTGTCACAATATTTAATGGACTTTTGTTAAATTTTGGCTCATGGTAGTTACCAAGAAACTAATTAAGACGATTATTCAAGTTTTGAAATTGAATTTCTTAGCTCAACTGCTTATCTTCACAGAAGTAGAATATTTTAAATTGTTGGTACTAAACAAAAAACTCTTTGGAAAACTTTTAGGTAAGGCAACAATATCAAGAATGAAGCAAATATGCCCACACCCACCACTGGGTTCTGCCTGTGTAGAAAGCGGCTCCCGTGGTGAATGCAAGGTGCCCAGGAAAAGGGAAGGCCATCCAGGAGGGGAGAACTAGAGAATGATCACTGATTTCTGCAGAAACAAGACATAAAAGGGAAAAACTTAACAAAATTATTTTACATTTCTTAGAGTGTTGTTAATGCAGAAGAGCTCTGTTCTTCAGGCTCTAGAGCAGATAAATCATAGATTATTGATAAAAGAGATGTATTTTTAATTTGTTGGAAGAGTTTTTTGTGCCCTGGTGTGCTTTTCATTGAGCGTGTTAATTTTTCATTATCACTATATGTGTAGCTCTTGTGGTACCAAGGGGGAGTATTTTCTACTTTGATTTCTGAGCAAATGGGAATGGAGAATGATGCTGCAAATAGTCAATGAGATGTGAAGAATCTGGGTTCCCCAAAGGCAACCTCATTAACAGTGAATCCAAAATGGATAGAAAAGTGACTTGAAACCCAGCCCCTCAACAGGTGACCAGTTCTAGTCGATGCTGCTGTGCTGGTTGTGCTGTGGTTCCAGACACTTTTATCTGATGTGAATAAATCTTCCTCTACTCCCACAATCCCAGCAGTGTAGGCTGTTAGATATTTATAAGTGTTTTACATTTTCCTGGTTAAATACCCATAATCCAGTATCTTAAAGTAGTGTTCCTTTCTAAAATCCTAAAACTGTTTCATTTTAAGATCTGCCTCCTCACGGGGAAGCCAGTATCCTGTTGTACTCAATTTATCATATTTGTAAGGTGGTTCCTTTATCTCCTCTGTTCTCTGAGATAAGAGAAGGTCAACATCTTAAAATACTTACAATTCTGGTCATTGGCTTGACTCAAGGCATGAAAAATTTCTGATTTCTTGGGAGTCCGATTAAAATCTCAGAGCTTTATACAAACTCACAAATGAACTAAATATTTGGGCATACATCTGAGTATGTTTTTAAGGTGTTTTGGGAAATATATGTGGAAGATGACCATTTCCTGAAGCCTACCAAGGAATGCAGCTGATGCTAAGCCACGTGTCTCTGTTATGGCCAACTCTGTAGGAACAATATCTGTTTGCACTCATTTTTCACCGTATACTTTGTTGTCTTTTTTTTCTGCATCTGTAAAAATGTACCGGGGATCCAAATGGAACCGACTCTGAGCAGTTATGATCAGTGGCCTTGCAGTTAAACTGATAATTGCTGTGGAGAACTCTAAATGTTTTTAATGGAACTATCTTGCTATGAATTTAAAATTTGTATTTAGCTTCCGTAATTCCCCGAGCTCAGATTTTCTAATGAACTAACACTTAATGTAAAGATAAATTCTCATCACAAAACACAGCTCATAACTGTTTAAGTTCAGTTTATGGTGTGTTGATTGGCTAAAGCCGAGTTAATTGAAAGTAATTATAAATAGACAATTTGCAAACTGTGAAGAAGAAAATCACAGTGAAAAATTAAGCCTCTCTGGTACAATTCAGTGAGTCTTATGGTTGGAGAAAAGAAACTGTAATGCAGACGTAAATCCTCAACTGCAATGTTTTCCCCACTGTTACTATTTGAAAAATAAATGTAAACAAATACAAAACTTTCTACTGAACAGCTGGTCCTATTGCCACTAAATCTCTCTTTCTTCCTTTCTAGACTTGTCCTAAATGTGATCCCACACTCTGCACCCAAAACGCCTACTGGAAAAACACAAATCTTTCAAAAGAAAGTGTCTTTCAATGTGATTGCATTAATATCACCTTGGGCTCATGGCTTTGTTTATTTAAGGAAGCTTTTTGGGATTGCTGATTCAGAGAGTGTTTGGATTAGGAAAGGTGATGAGCATTTATCTCACGGTGCAAACAGGCTCAGGGTTGTTTATCCATTATAGGATTGGGCTGTTCAGAGGGAAGCAAGCAGTAGGATGAGAAATGTGTCTTGGCATTGTTTGTGTGCACAGCCTGGGAGACAGCAGGGTCTGGTGCTTGTGGAGTGACACTGGAAACCAGGGAATGTGTGGTCTGACATGAACCCAGGAGGAGAACTTTGGCAGATTGCATCATTTTTCACCTTATCTTAACCTGAGAGCTTTAAATTTTAGATTCTTCATTAATGGGATTGCCTCTGTCTGTTGCTATGATAGTCAGACACCCACGACTTGGATTAGGCTGGAGTTTCTGGGAATTTTGTAAAGTAAATAATGCTACTGAAGAAGTATAAACAGAGGACTCTTGTCATCTTCTAGAAGTTCAGAGAACTCCAGACATAGCCTCAGTGGGATAAAAAAATAAATACAAACATGGTATGGGGCAAGTAATCCAATGGCATAAGGGCCTATGTAGACTCCAGTAGTTTCATTATGGATATACTTACTCTACAAACTGGTTTCAAATGAGCTTTCTACCCACTCACCTTTTATGCTGACCATCAAAACATTAATGTGAACTTTAACTGCATAGGACTTACATGAAAGCTCCTGGGCACTTATCTTACTCCTTTCATCAAAAGCTGTCATAACTAAGGACAAACTTTATTAACAGGGACCAACGACCTGGATGTCTACAGCACTGCAGTGTCACCCTTTTGCAATGACAAGGACACCTTCCAGTTTCATCTTTGGCTTTGACATCACACAGGTCCTGAAGTGTTGGCTTGCTTCCATGCTGTTCCCAGGAACATTCCTGCTTCTGAAAGAAGCAATATTATTCTCTAAGAATAATACAAAAATCTAGGAGCCCCTCTTTAACTGCTAGCCTATCATTCTGACATTAAAGAAAACAACCTTACATTTGAAAGAGCTCCCTTAGTGGGCTCTGCATATCTGGAATTGATAGAGATAGAAAGAAAACTGATGGATTTTGCAGGCTATAAACCAGTGGTTTTTGCAGATGCATTTGGCTTATATCAGCAGTGAGTCCTGAGCCACAGATATTCTGTAGGTGAGATCAGACCTGTAATTGCAGAGTGCTAATGGAGAGCTTTGGGAAGATTTGCAACCCTTCCTGAGTTCATCTGAAAGTCTTATTGATAGATTTCCACAACTGAGGCTCTGCATCACTCTTCCCTTTGCAAGATGTAGCACTGTGTTGCTGCCTCACTATCTTCCCCCTGCTGTCCTCATATGCAAACAAAATTGAATTCCCAAGAAAAAAGGTTTTGGACTTTATAGATTCTAATTCAAACCACACTGTATAAATCAGTGAGTTGTATGTATAGCTTCAGAATTTAATTTCTTTTCATTTTTCTTCCTTCTTGCAGCCACTGGAGGATGTGTATAGCCCCTCTGTCAACCAGTCATTTGAAGGCAAAAATCCAAACAGTGCACTGCTGAACATTTCAAAATATTTGTATTGCAGACTTTCTAAAAATTGAGTCTTACAACTAAATTGCACAGTATGAGGAAATCACGTAATTTCTGGAGTGTACCAAGACTGATTTTCAAAAACGCAGATAAAAATAGAAAACTGGATCTGCCTAGCTGTACTTGACCCCATTAACCTAGGAGCTATTGCTGGCAAACCAAGTGTGTCCAAGAATACACAGCTCATTCCTAGTTTAAAATCAGATGCTCATCGAACTCGGTGAGGATATTTGTATACGTAAGAGTAAAAAGAGCTGCAGCAATCTCTCACAGGTGATCATTACTTCAACATATTTACCATCTTTTCCTCTTTATGGGATAACTATTATATGTTGTTTCATTCAAGCTGGTAGAACTTAGTCTTCTGTTTCATCAAGTCTAGGCTGTTTTTTGTTTGCTGGGAAATACTGCAGCAATTTTCTCTTTAACAAACTTCCCTTGAGCAACTGAAGTTCATGATAAATAGAGGGCTTAAAACCACTGATGTTTGTTAATGCATGGCGTAGGCAATCAGTAGATGTAGAGCTGGTCAAATTTAATTTTGGACTGGAGATAAATTTCCTTCAAAATGTAAAATTTGCAAGTTGGGGCTTTTTTGGGTAGGGCAGGGGGTACAATTAGTAATAATTTTTCCTGAAAATGGTATTTCACTAAGAACACATTTCCATTTCCTGTCTTACTTTAGGACACATTGGCATTGCAATCCATCTAGATGTGACACCTGAAAGCAGATGTGGTTTGTGTAGCTCGTTCTGGGTTCCTTGCTGGGTTAGTTCTTCCATGATCTGCCAACACCTGCACGTCCCCAGCACATCCCAGGAGACCAAGAGACACGGCCATGCAGCCAGGTCAGGTGCCACTGAGCACTTGTTTGAGGTTTGCCGTGCTGAACATTCACATAACAAACACTCTCGAGCACAATGACCCAAGCCCCAAGCATGGAAGAAATAAATTGAAATTAAAACAAAAAAATCTGAAGCTGGCTGAGCTCTTTAATATTCTGGGGCTAAGGATTATCTGAATCACAGTCATTATTGCAGCATGCTAGAAAATGCAATTTAACGGTAGTCTAATTTGAAAGGAAATACCATACAGTTCTACCCTACACAAGAGCAATCACTATTTTGGTATAGCTTTTTGGGTTTTCTGTTTGTTCCTCAGAACCCTCTACCTTCCCCCCGGCCCCTTCCCCCCAAAAAAGAGTGGATAATATGAGCGTTCTACCCAACTCAAAAGAAAAGCTGTACTAGAATATGGAAATATACCATAATGCAAAATTTTATACTTTCATCGAGCTTTGTGACAAGCATATTGAAAATACATATTGTTGGGCAAGATATCTGGCTGCCTTTGGTATTAGTTTGCATCACCAAAACACACACGTTTCAAGAAAGAGCCACTGTTGTTATGAGGACTTTGACAATAGCTCACTTTCAGGAAAGTAAAGAGTGATGTACATTAAAGGATGGTAAGAGGCATTTTACACCATCTAGAGATTAAAAGTGTGAGTTTAAAGCATCAATCTGCAAATAAAGCCATCTAATAGCAAGTAAAATGAGAAAGGTGATAAGAGTGTCATGATTTATGGCATGAGCCAACTGCATTATGGATGATCAATGAACATTATCATCAGAACAATGTCATAGTCTTACAATTATGGTGCATCGTAAATGCAAATATAATTGCTTTGTATGTAATGAAATACAAAAGCCACATTTAAATAATAATGTTAAGGTTATGATCCAAACTGGCAAAACCTTGAATAGTCAGCTAAGCTGACATGATCCCATCTTAACCTTTTCACTGCTGTCAGAGCAGAAATGGGGTTGGAGAAAGTGTGTTTGTGAAACATTAGGATTTGCTGATGATATTGGAAATGTCTGTTTCTTCTTAGTAGACAGGAGGCTAAAGCAAACAGATATTATTTCTTCTCCTCTATTTTGAGGTCATCTTATTGATTTTGCAGTTGTTTCTGTGTGGCTGAGAGGTGAGCCAAGTTATAATACAGTTGATTATGGGGGGGAGAGGCTGCAAGGATTACAGTGCAGTAACAGAACCAACAGTAACAGAAATGGTAGTAGATGCCAAAAATCACTGTGTACATCCACTGAGATTTTGTTTAATTCATGATAGCAGTGCAGACGTCATACTGCTAGAAACTGATAAAGTGATATTTTAATCTGCCTCTCATTTACTCCAAGGGTGCACTCCTGTACAGAAGTATGCACACTCTGTAGCCAGGTGTTCTGCCATGGTACTTCAGTGGGGAAGCAATAGGGCTGCAGTTTTCATACCACTGCTTTAAAAAGCCACTGTACGTGTTTCTAATATTAACTTGTGTAAATAACCCCAGCTTGGAGAGGGACATGCAATCAGCTGAGCAGTCCAGGCATATTCCATTCCCTTTGTTTAAGGAGCAAAAAGGAGTAAGGAACATAGCACAGACGAAATCTTGGCGTCAGCCAAGCTGATTTTCAGAGGGTCAGGAATTTGTCTCAACAATCCTTTCTGAACAGCTCTCTCTTATGCTGGAGTCACAATGTAACCCTGCAAACATTGATAGTCTGGCTCTTGGCATTCCTCATGTTACTGTGCATTCTTCTTTCCTTGTTTACCCTGGTATTTTGATATAAACATAAAGTAATATTCCATTTGAAGGTAGAAGTACATATTTTTAGGAACTCTGAATGTTATAATGGCTTGCAGTGCCTTGATTTCCTGATGCAGCATGTTATAAAAAAAAGGTCAGAATGCCTCATCTGGTTGGGGACTGGCAACTGCTACATCCATACCGTTCAGCAGGAGAATAATGATGTCATACTTCAGAACATTTATTTTGACAGATTGTCCAGAACTGTGGCATGACAAAGTTCTCATCTGCCGTAAATGGCTCCAAATACATAAATATCCTAAGTTAGTGTCTACTCGTTGCTATGGGTTTTAATAGGAATGTTGTATCAATTTACATGTAAATATTTACAAACCTAGTGAAGGGCCAAAACACCAAATTCGTCAGGAATTCTCATTAATCTTCCGCACATAGGGATCTTTAAAAATGCACAAGGTCTATGATCACCTGCTGCCATACAAGGAGACATCAGTGTAATTTTCCTGTGCAGCCAGAAGAATGCTGCCTCTTAGAAATATGGTTAATAAAAAAAGCAGAGCTGTGATGGCTGGGCTGCCTTTCGTGGCAGTATGTTAAATTGTCTAAAAGTCTCCATTAAACTCTGCGTGAAAACACTTGACCCTTTATTGTTATTAAAACTTATTGGATTTTCAGCATGTCAATGGCCATGCTGGAAAGAGCAGTTAAGTTAGAATAAGGCCTTGCATGAAGATAATACCTCTATCTATAAAGTACAAGGAAATTAAGACTGCATATGATAATGAAGTGCTTGACCCTTATAGTCATACGGTTTCCTTAAGTTTATAATGCTAACATTAATAAGAACATTGTCATTACCAAGAACATTTTATTTCTAGGCAACTTTAGTTTGGCTTAGAATGTATTCATAAAGTATTAGAAAGTTTTCATTGCTATAAATGTACTCTAATCATGTGATTTACACATTTCCTACTGTGCATTTCTTGTTAATAACACTTCCTTAAATTGGCAAGGTGTCATTCAAAGTTAGTTGTCTGTGACAGGGATCTTGTAACAAATAGAGATGAAAATTCCATAAATGTTTTTACTATATATCCCAAAAAGATTGTGGGCTGAAATTGGAAGGTATTTAAAAACCAGACATGGGTTGGGACTGTTTTATGGGACAATGTCTCCAGTTTCTATATCAGAGCATTCTAGGATGATCAGATTCTTCTCTGATGAACCTGCTGAGAGACAGACATGAGTGTCAAGGCTGGAGTTCTACTTAAGGAACACCAGTCATGGTGTCCATGAGTTCTACACNCATGAGTGTCAAGGCTGGAGTTCTGCTTAAGGACTTAATAACCTACAGATGATACAGTCATGGTGTCCATAAAAAACAATTACTGCAGATCAATGAAAAATAAGAAGTCTCAGCATATTGAGTCATCAGATCTGCAAGATACAAAGCATGGAACTAGAAAGATCTCCTGCATTTTCAGGTTCTGCCTACAGTTGCCATGAAATTCATGTGTGTTTTAAGCTCTACCTTAAAACTAAGGAGGTTTTGCATAGTCCTGTTATTGGATTGCTGGGCTGTGGGGCTGTCATATCTCTGATACTGTCTTCTCACTTCTAAGCTAAATGTTTGCAAGCAATTTAAATCTACCTACAGTTCTACCAGCATTTCCTTCTCAGATCAAATAGTTCTATTTCTTTAGCAGTTTTAATCCCCAGCGTATCTACAGAATATTATTATTGCCTTATCATTCTAATTTGCTAGGGTCTGGTTAAGCCCATGTAACTTATCTGAGCTAGCTCTAGAACCAGAAACAGAATAATTCCAGGAGTGTGAAGCCCCAGTTATTACAGCTCTGCTGCTTTCAGTGCCCATGTCAGCACAGTGCCGTGCCCTGACAGGTAACGCTATGACATGATGAACACACGTATGAGAGTGTGGCTTTGGGAAACTTCATGTGATACAGGTATTATGTATGTTATGTTCGTGTTATAACGCACCTCAGATGTGGGGATGTTTCAGGCATTCAGGAACAGACACTCTTGTCCAGGACGCTCACAGTCAACTGTCCTGATCCTGAGTAAAATGAAATAGTTTCCTCTCCTAGTGCTGGCTGACTCCTGCAGGAACCCAGGAGGACACAGATTTTCACCCTGGCAATATGCACTGAAGGACAGATGCATAAAGAGCCTGGAACATTAGGAATAGAAGCAAAAATCGCCAAGGAAATTATGCACAAATGAACTCAATTTTCTTCAGGTTTTTGAAAGAGACTTTTGAGAGGGTGACTGTATGAAAAAATAATTTCAGATAAGAGGAAGAGGAAATGTAGCAGAAAGAATGATTGTGGAAGAATTATATTCAGTTTTTCATAAGTTATATGACTAAATGAAACCAAAAGTTCTTCATTCATGCATCATATACATCACCTGCATCTCTCACTCCTAATTGGTAGCAGATAGATGTGTGTGTACACACATTAGTTTTGATTACTTCTGATGCACAGTGGCTGAACTGTAGACCCCAGTCAAGCAATATCTGTTCATTTTTTTTCTGTCAACACCTGTTTCTTTTTACCGTCTCTTGCCTTCAAAGATGAAAACTTACATGAAAAATAGAAGTTAGGAAAGATAGAATTCAATCAACACAGTAATTCCCAGTAGCAATAAAGCATTTTGTGATTGCTCTCTCTCTGATATATAACTCTCATTTAACAAAGATTTTTTTTTTTTTTTCATGGAAACTTGCTTATTTTTAATAAAGGAGAAGAAAATGCAGACTCGGTTTTCAGTGGCCCCCAGGGATGAGCTTTGTGCAGCTCCCCGGACTCACAAGGAAAGGCTACGTTCCTATGAAACCACAAGACTCACGGAGTCTGGGGTTACAGTTGTGCTGTCTAAGTGCAAGCTCTAGGAGGTTCATTGCTCTTACTCCTGTGAGTTTGCAGTTTGACAGCAAAAGCCCCGTATTTCTGTATGGTTTAGAAACATGTCTGAAACCCATTTGGAAGATCTGTAAACGTTTCACTGTACCAAATTCCTCTAGACACTGGATGGTTACCTACAGTTTGCCTCAACTTTCATGCTATGTTATTTGTATGATGTGGAATTGATCCTTGCTGCATTTAGCTGGGAAGAGTGTCTGGGATAGCACTCTTTTTGTGCTTTAACGAACACCACAAAGGAAGTATGAGTCAGTAGGTTTTTTCCTAGCAAATCCACGGCTAGCGAGGAAACATGATGGCTGAGTTTGGCATGTGCACCTTGGGAACACAAAGCGATTTGCAAAGACTGGAAATGAGCTTGTATTTAGGATGGAGCTTCTGGGGATGCATCCAAGTACAAGCTTAGATCACCTATTCAATATCCCTTTTCCTTGCTTCAAACCGAGCCGAGCACCAAGCATGTCTGTCTGCCACTTTCTCACCCACCACAGAGAAACAGATACTGCTGATAGATTTGTGGTCGAGTTTTTTCTTGTTTCACTCACATATTTTATGTGTATCATGTGATTCACAGTCTGTCCTGATGCCTGACTATGGAAACATCACTGCAGAAAGCTTTTAAATTACATATGAACTGCAAAATTGGTCTGCATAGGAAAAAACGTGTATGTAAGTGGACAAAGGCAGATATTCACCATTGACTTCACAAAGCTTAAGCTTTTTTGGTGGGGGTGGTTTCTTTCAGGAGTTGCGGGCTTTCAGTTTTGGGGTTTTTTGGTTTTGTTTTTTTTTTTATTAGATCTGAACAGATTTCAGCAAGGTGAGCCCAAAATGCCCTGGAAAACCCTTTGCCCCCAGAAAACCCTTTTCAAGCTGCTCACCTTGAAGGAACAACCTGCTGATGCTTTTTCAGGAAAATGCACATTTCTCCTGTCATAAGCTTACCCCCATTCTTTCTTGCTGCTTTTTCTGCTTCATCAGGATGGCTTAGCTGGAATCAAAATAAGTTAGCTGTCTTTGGAGCTGGAGAATCACAGACAGTAAAGTGCTGTGATTTGGGATTTTTTTTACTTAGCTCTTGCTGCTTAAATGCTGGTTTATACCTTTCAAGAAGCATTGGGATGTTCTTATGCAACAGTTGTTCCAGAACTGGAAATGTCCTTTCTCCCAGGGCTGGAGGGAGAAAGGTTTTGGTGTTCACGGTGCTGATGTGTGGAGGTAGCTGGGAGAAGTAGAAGGGCTGTTTCTCTGTGTCAAATACTAAGGAATAAAAAGAGTTTTAACTATTTCAAGTTCCCTATAACAGAAGCACTGCTGCACTTCCACAAAATCCTGTGATTCAGATCATAAATCTGTAGTACAACTTTATAAATCATTCACAAAATATGCACCATGATTCATTCCTTTCCTTATGGAGAGTATTATGAGAGAATATGAAATAAATGCATTTTTAATAGGGTCTGAAAGCAGAGCATTGTCTCTTCAGGAGAGGCCAGGGTACCAAAGTAAAACTCTGCTTGCCTGTGTGTTAATTAAACTGGCCCGCCTCCTTTGTCTCTACTTCCGTTCTACCTGTTCACGGATAATTGGCTTCTGGGAGTAGAAAATTAAATTGGAAGCTAGGGAATATTGTGCGGGATAGAAAAAAAAAAAGTATCTACCCATATGGAAGTGGGAGGAGAGAGAGAGATGCCATCTTTATATGTATTTGTATAGTTTCTTGTGATTTTTTTTCTTCCTTTACTTTCCCCTTCTTTGTTACTGTTCCATGCACTATGAGACAGGCTATTCTCCTGGTCTTCTGGGTTCTGTTGTAGTCAAGAATTTTCACAAAGAAGCCAGATTTTCAGCCTAGAGAGATTTAGGTGACTTAAAGTAAATCTGATGTAAAAGTACTTAAAAGATGCTTATCTAACCTCAGCCTATAAATCTCTCTGGCTTTCACCTATTGCCTCCCTGCTCTGTATTGTGAGCTTCTACACAGCCTATCTCCTGCTTCATTTGCCTTTGGGATTCAGTGTCCTAGAGGTCACCGTTTTGTGGATATGCTTGGGTCATCTCAATCGAATAAGCTGCACCCACAGCTATTTATGCCTGAAGTTTCCCTGATTTCAGAAATTCAGACCCCAAAACCTGAGTCAGAGTCTAATTACTCTGTTTATGATCCTGCATCCCCTTGAGTATGACAGTTCTTTAAACTGAGATAAATTTCAGGTCATGACTCTGTACAGTCACTCCGTGACAGAGTGAGGGACTCTTCTTCCTTGGCATTGCTGTACATCAGATACAGCAGCTGCATCTAAAAAGCCATTCTTTTGTGTACTAGACCTACAGTCACTAAAGTAGTGAATTATCAGAGCCTCTGCCTCTGAAAACCAGCTGGTTGTGGCAGGTATCTAGACACACAGAAGTTTTATCTAGCTGTGATTTCTATCTCTTTATTATTTCAACTAGCATCTCTATTACTCTGTCAGATTGCCGGATGCCTTACTCTGACACTGGATGCTTTTATTATTATTTTCTTCCAAGGTATTAAACTTACATGAAAAGAAATATTAAATTCTACCACCACAATATGTTATTTGTGACTTCCGTTCTGCATTAAACAGTATTTTATATCCTAAACCAGTCCCAAATCTGTATATTTAGTGCCTGATCTAAAGCTAGTTCAAACCCATGAAAGTCTCCATGGAACTGGAATTCACATAAGGCCTTTAATACTGCTAAAAGATTGAAGATGTCTGTGAGCAGTAATTACTGAGGAGGAATTGCAGTGGCTGAGGGCTGGGCAGAAACACCTGGGGTTCATCTGGAGCTACAGGAACATTCCTCACTTATTGTGGAGAAGGTCTATCCTCCCCAAGATAAGGCAGACAGACTTCATTTTTTGATGCAGTCTTTGAAATTGTGTAGCAGATTTCTGTAAATACCCAAAGTTCTTAATTGAATGAGCAGGAGTTTACTGCACTTGGCACAGTGACTGCTGGGCTCTTTTGTGAGCTGCTGAATAGAATTGGTTTTATCTGTCCTCATTTTTGATGCTGATGTGTTTTGGGCATTTGCAAACAATTTTTCTGTTACAAAAGCTGCTGAGGAGAGGTCAGTGAGGGGGAAGGTGGTGTCTGAGGGGATGCTGAATTGTCATGAGACCATAAGCAAACACACATGCCACAGGTGTTCTGAATACTGTCAGCACTGAAACAGTTAACAGTGCAGGGGTGGGGACCTCAGGGTTTCAGTTAACAAATATTTTAGAAAAACAGACTATTTTCTTTGTCCCAGGGCTATCATTTCAAGCAGGCTATGAAGAAGAAAGCTGAATGAGTTTACATGTATTTCATGTTTTTGAGGTTGCTCTTAGAGCTGCAGGATCTGGAATATGCCTAAAATAAATAAGTAGTTTTATAGAATGATTTGTGGCTAGGAATGAACTTTGCCCACAAGTTCCACTGAACAGAAGGAAGCAAGACAACTCTCTTAATCCTGGTTTCATTCACAGTGTCACTTCCATGGGCCCTGGGATTATGCCATGGTGAGTACGAAAGTCGCTCTTCCATGGCACCCATTTTTCTTAGCTGGAAGGTACTGGCTTTTATTGTCCTGTACTCTGTGGCTTCCGAAGTAACTCAAGGGAACAGCTACATACACATTACAATCAGACACTGGGAATGAAGGAATAGCCTTTCAACCCTCTGTGAAGGATTGACAGGGTGAGGCAACCTTTAGGAACTTAGGCTAGAAGGGAGCTCGGCTTGTCCCATGCCCTCGCACTGCGGCAAGGGCAGGTGCTGCTAGACCTTCACTCGAGAGGGTTTTGGGAGCAAACATTCATTCCTGTCAGACTGCAAGAGTGAACCAAGCACCGGAATAACAAAAACCTGCCTTCAGGATGCTATCCACATCCCTCACTCCACAGCAGAAAGCCAGTATTTTACAGGGGTATCTTGAATTTGTGTCATCGACTTTGCAAAATCTGAATCATCTGAGTTTTTCCTAATTCTGAGTAGATTGATTGGTAAAGGTGAAGTAAGTCTAATTAGTACATAATGCAAATAAATAAGTAAAAAAAAATAAAGAAATTTTAAAATGTAAGGAAAATCCATCAGAATTCTCTGACTGCTACAGCCATTGCTTCCTGTCTTTCTAGTGCAAGAGTTTCTTTGCCTGACTGGAAAACCTGCCTTTGGTCTGACGCTAATGAATTCTAAAACAAGTTATAAGAAGCAGGCAAAAGGCCTGTAAAACTAGTTTTATTTCCAAAATAGGGCAAGAGCTATTCATTAAACTCTATTAGCAAACTGATGAAGCAGCTACTTTGCACAATAGGAGGAAAGAGTAAGTTGAGAAGACAGATGGTATAGGAGAATATAGTTATTTTAATCCTGAAGTTTATTT
The DNA here is from genome assembly GCA_013398955.1 of Callaeas wilsoni. NCBI lineage: Eukaryota > Metazoa > Chordata > Aves > Passeriformes > Callaeidae > Callaeas > Callaeas wilsoni. The sequence continues at coordinate 93,030 of VWPU01007976.1, read as the reverse complement.
ACCCGAAGCATTTAAGATAACTAGTTTTAACAAACTAAAAAATCACTAGGAAATAGCAGTGATTCTATTTTACAGGAATTATGTCAAGAAGGAGCTAAGAAATTGGACTTTTCTGTCAGTAAATAAAATCAGCTGGCAATTGAATCTAAGAGGATCTGTTTTACAGATTATTATTTAATTCCTCAACATTATTCCTTACTGATAAATATACACATAGATGTGGAAGGGCTTGGGGGAGTCTGGTTTGTTTGTTTTATTATAGCTAACTATTTTTTAAGAAAGTAATTATTTTGTTTTTGGGGGGAGGTGGATATTTTTTGCGTAGATGGGAATTTTTTTTCCATAGATGTTTTTTTTTTAAAAAAAATGAGGTTTTGTATATTCCTATACCTGGTTTTCTATACCATTGAGGTGTAAATGAAAAAAAAAAGATTTTTTTCCTTTTTAAGCACTTCTGTTTTGCATCTTTGCATAGAAGCAAAAGCAAAGATCATAAAATCAGAATAGAGGCATATTCAACCCAGCCTACCCTGATGCACTTAATACTTAAAAACACATGGCTTGTAAAATACCTACCAGTATAATTAAAATGCTATGAAAAGGTTGGTGTAAGAATAATTGCATTTTGTTTAATGTAACCAAAAAAACAAATCCATGATTCAATATATTTTGTGTTGTATGTTTTCTGTTTTTAAAATTAATGTGACATAAGGCATTCTTTATGCTAATGTTATAGCTCCTTGGACGAGTTTAACACCATTATCTTCTTTAATGAATAATTCATTCCCTGTTGAAAACTTAACTACATCATTTTTACAGTGTGTAAATGAAACTTTGAAGTGCAATTTAACTTTAAAGAACTTCAGATTGTAGAAAATTCTCGTAAACCACCAAAAAGTGCTGTGTAAGGAATACTGTCTTGTACTGAAGTGCAAGCACGTTGTGGTGAGCATGTTTGCAATTTTTAATTTTGCTGCTTGTTTTAAAATGTCTTGGAAAGGGTTCCTGGTTGGTTTTACTTTATTGGCATTTTATACACTTTTAGTTATGTCTTCTTTCTGAAAATGAAAATACTGTCTGTAAGCACAGAAGAGCTCAAATCCTCATTGTTCCTAATAATTCAGGAAGAACCTCTGGAGGAAGGTGGTAAAATGGGAGCAATACTCTTATTTCCCACACCAGATTCTTGCCTTCTTGTAAGAAAACCTCTGACAGTCACAGTCCTTGGTGCCAGTGAGAGCAAAGATGGATCCTAGGAACTTTTCATATTTTTTTTGTTTCCAATATTCTTCCCTGCCTAAGTAGGCAGGGGCTGAAATTTCATGTAAGGTTGTTTCTCTGTAGCGATCCCTACATGTTAACTGGAACATTAGATACGAGATCATTGTTTTTAAATTAATGTGAGTATGGGAGAAGCAAAATGGGGCATGATAATGCTGAAGAATCATTGGCCAATTAATCACAATATTATGTTGATCCTGAAACTTGGTCACAGTACCTGAAAATCTACTTCAAGTTTCATGAAAAATATTCAAACAATAAGTTAAGTCCCACACTGTCTTCTTAATGCTAGAATGTGCATGTTTATGTATGTGCATCCCTCTTGAATTTAATTACAGGTTTTGTGTATTTTATTCCATAGAAGTACATTCATATAAATTTCAAAATTCTGGTATCTGATGGAGAATTTTACTGGGTCATTGGGCTCTTTCTCTGAGGTTGTTAGATTACTGTATCCAAGGAGAGACAGTTAACTGGGATATGGATTTATATCCACGTAACAGGGCCTCGTTCCCTGATGCTCATTGAGTGTCACCTGTAGCAAGACAGGATTGATTGCTGTGCCGTGTTAACAACGTGGCTGAATGGGGCACTGCGGGGCTGGGGGATCAGAGAGGAGTCCTCCTGGGCAAGAAGGTAAATGATATAACAGGGCACTCTTTCAAGAGAGGCATTTTCCATGCACTAATTTCATGCTAAGCCAGATCTATTTTGAAAGTTTTCTGATATCTTTAAATCAAATCTGGAAGCTGGGGATGCATCTTACTGTGTAAGTTGTTTTTATTCTCAGTGGAATACTGCCTTCTGGGTACTGGGGAGCAGCATGTGCTCCTTCTTCCTAGGGGAGCACATTATCAGCTTTATTTTTATTATGTCCTTGCAGCAGATTTTCATTTTAGACATTTTAAGACTGAGAGCTGCAATATTTTATAAAACCCTACTTAGCAAGCACATTTCTGGTTTTTAGTTTGTTGGGGTTTTTTTTCCTCTCGCTGCCCTCCCCTTCCTCCTTCCAAGGTGTCAGAGCTTGTGGTCAAAGGAATTTAAGGAGGATTTATTATATATTAGGGGGCAGAAAGGAAACAGGTACCTAATTTATTTATTTGTTGTGTTTCTTCTCCCTGTGTTAACATTTTCTGTATCTTTAAGCAGAGATGTCCTCAAACAGGTAGCTGTCCAGATCTGTGTTATTTTACTGCCTTGCATGCACTCCTCAGGCAGGAAGTTCCTCAGACACTTCTTGTGGCACTGTTGTTCCTGGCTAAAGATAAATCATTTGTCAGGGACGTTATCCACAGAGAAGAGCGAGGCTGGGGCGGGAGGAGGTATGAATCATAGCACTTTGTGTAATATGCTATCCCTCTGAACATATCTGGCTGTGGACACAAAACAGTATTTCTTCAAATGAAAAATAAATCCTGTAGTATTATAGGCGCCTAACAATGGCAATTCAGCAGGCTTGGCTTGACATCTGGATTTGCGATATTTTTGTTTTATTTCCATGAGCTATCATTACTGAAAGCTTTGCACTTGTCCATCTGCACATTAGGAAACATGTGAGCATTTTCATTTTCCTCTCAAGTCAATCGTTTAATATAAGAAACGCTTTATGTTTTTCTAACAACTTTGGATTGTACAAAACATTGAAATAATCAGAGTTTATCCTCCTTTTCAATCCAGGGTTCATGCTCCTGTCTGCTCCTTTATGCTGCTTTCTCTTTCTTTTAGTCAAATAAAATCCTTTGAAGTTGAGCACAGAGAAAAATTCATTTTTACCTTGAATAGCACAAGCACTCATCATCATCAACTGTTACATAGGAGATTAGCTTTGTCATTAAGAGGAATAATCCCCATAATACTCCTATTCATCAGGTAACAGTTAAATGAGGAAGATGTGTGCAATTTAGTCCATGGTCCTGGCATTTGTTATTAGAATATTATACAGAACTTGGGTAGGCTGAGTGAAAAAATAATTAGCACACCTTTTTTCTCTTTGACATTACGCAGCTTACGGTGCTCAAATGTAATATACAGGGTCTCTTCAATAGCTGGATTTTCCACACCATTATTGGGCATGCTGGTCTCTAAGTTGTATTTGGCTCTCCCTATGAATTTACTGATCTGTGACATGTCCCACTATTTTCTGCAAATATAAGCTAAGGCAGTACAAATTTGTGATTACAGAAGGCAATTCTTTTTCTTCTGTCATTGTTTTGATACCAAAATACGCATTCACTCAAAAATAGAGGTGTCATTTCCTTTGTGCCAAAGAAGTCTGCTTTAATAAGATGGGCTGTATAATCTCTTCCTACAAACTACAGGAGAACAGTGGTATTCAGTGGGTTGAGGTAAATGCATGTTGATGAAGCGCATGCACAGAGACAGGTTAATGTGAGCTGCAGCAGGCAAATAGAAAGACTCTGCATAAACTGTTAGAACAAGATCTGGCTTGAGGCACTGTGCAGTCTGAAGAGGAATGAGATTTCTGTGTACAAGCCGCTCATCTCTGCCTGATTACTTTTGAATATGCTGGTCAGTTTTGACCGACACTGGAGGAAGAGCCAAAGTCTCAAAGGCCTTTAGGTTCTTATACAGGTCCTGAAAATCAGCAGCAGAATAGAGGAGGGGCGTGCCAATGGAAGCTCCCCCAAAGGCGTCTGGCAGGTGTCGGACACGGGGCGGTGCTGAGCAGTGTCAGCCCGGCCACCTGCACTGCCAGGACAAGGCACAGGGCCCTCGGCAGGGAGGTGCTGGGCACGGCACAGTGGGAAACTGCAGGGGAACAGGAATGTGAGAGTGCGTGGGACACAAATCCCCAGGGAAACTGGGAATGCCACTACTGATGCTTATTTGTTTTATTGTACAGTCTGCACATTAAGCATGGGCAAAAATCCTGACCAAGCTTGAACCCAGAGCTGAACAGCAGCAAAACTGTGAGTGTAGGGCTGCAGATTGCACATGAGCTGCCTGGTAGTGTCACAAGGAGTTTCACCCAGGTTAAATCCTCCTGGAGCTCCAGTTAAGTGTGAAGGAATTACATGTAAGGAAGAGTAGTGCAACAACAGCAATCCTTGTAACTGGAAGGGAAGCTAGCTGAATCAAAACTCAGCTGTGTTGACTGAGGCATAAGAGGGTTCTTTACAAGGTATGAATTTGAAACCAGTCTGAAAAACAGAGGGGAGAGATCATGTAATTTCATAAACACAGCTAAATTAAAGTTGAAGAGATGTGTATTTCAACCCCCTGTAGAGCAGTGATCATCGTGAAGTAGGAAGGGCAAGGAGGAGGAGCCGTTACTAAAATGGAACTTAGTCTTGGGACTTAGAGAGTAGAAGTTTCATATCTGGTGAGCAGTAAGAAGAAAAAAAAGTGTTAGTTTTCTTGTTTTCGTTATATTTTTGCCTCACGGCTGCTGATGGTATATTGCTGTTTGACTGAATACCTTCTAGCCGAAAAGTAATCTTTCACTGTTGATTTATAAGAAGAATTTAATTGAAAAAAAGTTGGCAAGGTGACTCAGTGGCTGGAGACGGATTCATCCGTTATGCTCTGATGCAAGTCCTGGCAGAACTAGTTACATTATCATTATCTTTCTGGTGTCAAACAGCCAGTGTTCAGATTTTCTGACCTTACTGATATTTTTTTTATTTGTAGAGAGTTATGTATGGCGTGTTGATTGAGTTCAACAGCAGGGAAGGCAGCAGTGATCAGTTTTGCCCTAACTGAGAATCATTGCAGTCAATGGGAATTTCTCTAAGAGGTTTCCAGGGACAATCTGCCAGCCAAAAGGCAAAGGCAGAACTAAATTATCATAGAAAATTGCAGCAAACCTAATTAAGCTAGGTTTGTGGAGAGAGATATTGGTTTTAACCACATGAATATCTATTATCTGCTGTCACTAAAGATGCTTACAGCACAGCCGACTCCAGCAAATCATGCAGGACGTAGCTAAAATCTGCAAGGACTCTCTCTCGTGTGCCTCCGTATGGTAAAAGGTGTTTAATATTAATCCTTAAGACGGCGAGGTTTTGTGGCATTTGAAAAATGCTCCCATATGCTCATGGTGAGGACCAATATGGCTGCAGACGGCCTGTGCAGTGGGGATGACACAGCAATCTGCTCCCTCCAACAGGGGCTTTGCAGCACGGAGAAGAAAGATCAGGGAAGTGTTTCCTGAGCAATGCAGAATGCAAAATATCGTTCCTTCAGGAACTGGTGTATAGCACACTGAGAATCCCATACACCATTCATCACGGGCTCTCTCTGCTAGGAAGGGAAGACAATAAAACCCCATTGTAATATTTTCACGGAGGTGGATGCCATAAGAGACAATGTGACCTTATGCTAATCAGAGAAGACTCTATCAGTGTTGCACAGTCTCAACCAGACTCTTCACTGAGTGAAGAATTGATTCTCTTCTGCCCCTTTTCCTTTTCCCTGTGGCTAGGATTAGCATCACTATTGATTAATGATCATTATGAAAACGCTGTCCAGAGACCCTTGTGAAGATCAGAGCCCCCTTGCTAAGGGCTTTTCTGTCCTGAGGATTTTGCAGATGGTGTAAAATTGTCTTCATTCTTATTACAAGCTGCTCTATATTCTGTTGTGCACAGTCACGAGTCCTCCAAGGGCTGGTTGTCAGCCATTCTCGTGGTGTTTTTCCCAATATATTTATCCTGATCTAGAGAATTGCAATCCTATAGCATCTGCCAAGACTCCAATGTACTTATAGAGGAATATAAATAAAGATGATCACTTGGGAAACTCTGCTACAGCCTAAGTAAGACCAAAGATGGAATGCCTGAAGGTAATCTATGATTCTGTGAAACCTAAACACCTGCTATTTATTCATTTCTAACTTGCTTAGAACATTTGGAAACGGGGAGAGAGGAGAGCTGGAAAAGATCAGTGGACATCCCTCTGACTTCCTGGTATATTGTTTTACACATGCCTGTGTATTAATGGCTCTGAAAGCCACTGCCCTGTCTGGTAATCACTAGAGGACAACAGAGTCTGGTCCAGTTCTAGGTTTGTTATGCTGAGAGCTGGGAAGGAGGGGCACTAAACTTAGTACTGAAGTGCCAATATGACTTTCATGGGTTTTACAGGAGGGTGTCTTAGGCTGTTCACATTGAGATTTTCTAGGGTGATTATTTTCTGGTTTTTTTTGTGTTACACACATATTTTGGAGATGAGACTGTCACTCCCAGAGCTATTACTCTTGGCCAATGTGAATGCTGAAATGCTGTTAGCAGGGAAATTTTCTCTTCTTACATTCATTCTGTAAGAACTTTTCCTTTGCTGTGTAAGCTATGTAAACAATAGATAGGGTTTTTATAAATAGCATTCATATCTAGTATCTTCTAACCTTGTGTACATTATATTAAGAAAAAACATTTCTAAGTGAGTGTCTAAGATTTTGACTGATCACCCTAAGAGCAGTGTGAGCACTGTTCAATTACTTTATAGAACTAAAATATATAAATAATATTGTAAATTTAATAAATAATTCATTCTTCACTCTAACTCCTACCTTACTACATCTCTAAACCCCTACTTAAAAACCCACAGGCTAAAAAAAAGCTACAAAATTTTGGGGACCTAGATTGAATGAAAATGTTTACAAAATGGTAATTGCAGCCACATCTTGAAGGAGTTGAAGTTACCCCTTGTGTCCCACAATGAGGATCTTTCTGTCCCTTGTATCTGTGCAAAGCAGAGTTAATAAGTCAACATAGCCCTGTCAAAGCTTCTAGTGTCTTGAACAGTCACAGTTTAGGTCAAAATGCTTCTATAATAAAATACAGACAATGTGCTGACCAAAGAAAATATCTGCATTGTTTACCCCTCCCACATTCATTCTCGTTTCATTGTAAGGATTGCTACCATAACTTCATTCTTCTTTGAATTCAGACACAAATTGCTATTAAAGACTCATGGAATTTTAACAAGAGTATACTTTTGCAGCATAGCCTTGAATTTACAATGCACTTTATGAAATTATATAATTCTGACAATTTAGAGGGGGGTTTTTAGTAAAATATATGGTCACATGAAAATATCTTAGCCTCTTAATATAAAATCAATATATACATATGTGAATGTAGCCACCTAAATACTAGATGTTGTATTTGCAGAGAAATTTATTTGTACCAAAGTGGAAGAACTAGAGGCCTTTTCATGGTCTGACTCTTAAAAATGGGTTAATACAGGATCATACTTAGAATAATTCAAGTGACCTGGAGTGATGCTTTAGTCCAACTGCCTGGCCACTCCACGACTGACCCAAAGTTAAAGTGTATTATTTAGTGCATTGTCCAAATGCCTCTTGAACACTGACAGGCTTGGGGAATGGATAACCTCTCTAGGAAGCCTGTTGCAGTGTTTGAGCACCCTCTTGGTAAAGTAATGTTTCCTAATGTCCAGCCTAAACCTCTCCGATGGAGCTTGGAACCATTCCTTTGTGGCCTGTCACACCAGGGAGAAGAGCTCAGCACCTCCTTCTCCCTTTCTGCTCCTCAGGAAGCTGCAGACAACAGTGAGGTCACTCTTCAGCTTCCTTTTCTCCAAACTACACAAAACAAAAGACAAGGCTTGCAGGGGATTCCAGTAAAAAGCTTCTATATGGCAGCTTATGTTTAATAAATACAATTAGTTCTTTAAACATGGGAGGAGGAAAAAGATAGCTCATGAGATCCCACAGTGAGAGGCCCATGACAAGAATAACCAAAGGTCTGCTACGCTTGCTGCTGAGGGCAAATCTGCCCTGTAGTGCTCAAGCTGACTGATGAGATAAGGTGATTTTAGCTTCCTGAAGGGTTTTATCTCAGCTGAAATCCACCGTCTCTATTAGGGCTTTGTCTTAAATACAAGGCCAATATAAACACACTGTCACATTGAACACAATAGCTGTTAAAAAGGAATCAAACTTTGGTTTTTTTTAAGGAAATCAAGTCATTATATCTGTATTTGCTGAGTAGGAGACTTGACAGTACAAGCAACTTAAGAGGAAACATGTAAAAGGCAGTAATTATAGGTCAGTTTGCTGAAGGCTACCAGGAAAATACACAAAGTGGATGGCAGTCATAATGTTACTAAATATTAGGGACTTTTTTCAAAATAAGATTTCTCTACCAAAAAAAAAAAAAAAAACAACAAAAGAACCCCCACAGACAACCTCTCAAACTTTAAGGCTAAAATGCATGAGTAGAAGGAAAGTGATGACCTTTGAGAAGTATATAGAATTCCAAAGAGATTTGAAAGGATAGATGCTACAAGATGATTTGAATTTATGTCAAACACAAGAACAAGAGGCATGAACTAAAGCCAAGAAAGGGTCAAATCCTAAAGGAATGCAAGTGTGTCTGTGCACAGTGTAGCCATGCTGCATTAAAAATAAGGCAATCACATGAATAGTCATTGCAAGAAATAGGCAAATGTCTGGGGAAACAACATAATTGTGGGATGTAGCAATTAGCTCCAGACAATGCAGTGATGCTAAGAGGATCTGATGGCTGCTTCTGATTTCATAATTGCCTTGCAGTTTGTATATTTAGATTAACTGTATTTCTGTTAAGCAGGAACTGCTCTTCCTGCTAGGAGACATTGCCATATGTGCAGTACTGGAAGCAGCAATAGTGTGTGTTTGTGCTGCCTAATAAAACCCCAGCCTTCATCCATGCGCTGCTGTTGGGTAGAACCCGTGCACGTGTAAACTCTCTTTGCAGAATGTACTCACAATTGCTGCTCCTCCAGTGCTTTCATTGCTGCACTAGACTTCTTTATTGCAGCTTCTTTAACTGAGGTTAAAAAACCCCCTGCAGATTCTCTACCCCACCCATGTTATGCTGAATGTAGGAAAGAAAACTGGGTAACTCCCTAGGTAACTTGGGAGCTTTTTAGGAAGAACTCATTTCCAGACTAGACTTCCAATGACCTTAGAGCTCCCTTCACTTACAATATGATGTCTGTCTCCAGTGTCTCTCCCACTTCCTTCCTCAGTATCACAGGGCAGCCCAGAGTTCAATGGACCTTTGTGCCATTTGTATGAAATTACAGATGCCTTCTCCACGTATTCTGGGGATGCGCAAGGGCAGGTTGACAGACTGCAGTCCAGTTGAGGACTTTTTGGATTAGTACCTTTCTAACAAATTAAAATCAAAGTAATGATGAAGATCTTTCAAGAAACATGATAATTTCCAAAGACTGACCATGCTAGTAAAAAAACCCTGCAAACCAAATCCCTTTTCAGGGCATAGACCGTCCAATTTAATGATTAATTTGCACTAAACATCTCATTAATAGCACAGATTGTTTTGCCAATGCTTCTGAACAAATGTAATTGGAAAATTTATCAAAAATTCCGTAATGTGTTTAGTGCTGCAAAAGACAAAATAGAGAAATTAATAGCAATATCTAATGATTTATTTGCATATTATGGTGTACTCTTTTGTGACTGGGATCAGAGCTCTAGATCTATTTAGCTTGCCAGTTCCAGCAGCGAGTTTTCTCCTAGCAGTGATTTGTTCTACCCTCTGTCCTATGTGCAATAAGTCTTACACTCAGTCTTAGAACTGAAAGAAGTTGGTAAAACTCCCATTATCTCAAGGAATGCATAAGTAAGCTGAGGAAGGGAACTAGTTTACATGTGCACAGAGCAAAACAGAACCCTGCTCCTCTTGTGGTGTAGGTCAGGAAGGCAGCTTGGACTTGGGCAGCTGTCTGAGCCATGCTTCTTGCCTTGAAGTATGAATTGAGGAGCATCTCACCCGCTGGAGTGCACAGAGCTGGGCACCAGGGTGTGATTGGTGAGCTCGCCTGGCATCAGCCATGCTCCTGCATCCGTCCGTTTAGAGCTGGAGGTACCTGTGCTCTGTGTGGAGTTACACACCACAGGTGTGCCCGCAGAAGTTGTGGTTTCAAATCTTGCTGCTCCTACAAAAAACCCTGTGACCTTCAGAAGTGTCTCATTTCTGTTTGCCTTGGTTTCATATTGCCAAACAGGGCTAAATATCTTTATTTGATGGCTTTCCTGGTTTATGTGGTTTAAGTTCTGTGGGATAGTGATGGTCTCTGGGTACATAAATATAGAACTCCACAGATAGCCATCCAATTTGAGGTCACTGGCTGCTATAGTAGGATGCATAATTTTACTAAATAATATACTTAATAGAAAAAAAAGTAATATTAAGATTTCTGCAGATTGTAACTTTGGGGAATTGCTCTAAAAATAATGCAATAGTGACTGCACCAGTTAATCAAGTTGACCTGATATTTTACAGCTGAAGATACACTTCATTATGCCAGAGGACTAATATAAACAGCCTATCTGTTAGTGCAGCCAGCTGAAAGTTCACAGAGATTCCAGTTCTGAAGTGACAGCAGTAGGATTCAAGCACAGCCAGAAGTGCAGTGTAAATAGAGGTGGAAGCTTTGGGCTTACATTTTTTAACTGTGGTTATTAACTCAGAGGTAGATAATGAGATGAGTATGTATTCATGCACATTTCTTCTGGAGATCTCTAGGATCAGACATTAATCTTCAGATGATATAAGATAGTCAAAATGATATTTTCTCTTTCTGATCCGTATTAGAAATTTAGGAGCTACCTGAGCGGCTATTAAATTTCTACATCTGTAACTGGACAGAAGAATAGGATCTCAGCTGGTTTATGAGGTTAACTACTGTAAAGAGCTTTAGCGGTTAAAAACATATTATTCTATACTCCCATTTGGCAACTAATGCATCTATGCAATTTTCATATCTTACTCTCCTTGCTGAAGAGCATTTCACACTGTACTTTACCTGCTAGCCAGACACATCATGGGAGTCTGTTATGTGTTCAGCACCACAACTTAGGGATGGGAAAGGAGCGTTCTGAATTGATAGCAATCTCTGCAGCTGCTTTAAAATCAATGGCCTGTCTGAGCTGATGCACATCAGCTGAAGTTCTAGCCTTGGTGCATTTTCTGACATAGTTTTGACATGTTGTCATTGTAAAAATTTTCCCAGTAATTATCTTTTACGGTAGTCATGCCACAAAGGTGCTGATGATTTTACAAAGTAGCTTTGGAAGTTCAGGCATCATCAGAGCAATACATGGATAGTTTTGGCAAATTTATGGTGGTTTATGAACAAGCCAGCCTGTGGTGTTCCTCTTTGTCTAGAGTCTATGAGACCTTACATTTTGTGCTATAGAAAGATATTTTATCATTAAATCTGATTCTCACAAGAGCAGATGATTCCATATTTATGGATGGTATATAGCTAACTAGCAGCCCTGTGTCAGGTTAGGAGCCAGAGACCATCTTATTGGAATGCCACAGTAGAAAACTATAACTTAGATAGAATCCTCTATATTGTACATCAGTAGTGAACTTGGAAACAGAGGTCACAGGGCTGCCTACAGGCAGAAGAATATCTCCTGAGAGCAGCCAGCAGGCCAGGTTGGAGCACAGTATGAGGTCAGTAAGGCAGCTCTTTTTCCTCAACAAAGTTAGACAAAAGAATGGAGAGGCTTCTATTTGCATGTCATTAAACACTGGACATCATTTAACAAAGACTTTTCCACAAAGTATGTTTGTCACTCAGTGTGCTGAACAAAAAATAGTTAATAACAATTAGCTCTTCTCACTGCTATTTCTATGTAGCAATATCAGAATAAAAAACTAAACCCTTGTCTCTTGAAAATCATAAACACACAAAAGAAAACCATTTCTTCTGAACTGGAGAGAGATTTTTCAGCCTTATCTTTGCTGGACTTTCTCCAAGTCCTTCAAATGATTGATCCCTCTTTGCAAAAACAATAACCAGGAGGGTTTTGCATAAAAGCTGGAAAGACATTTTTACTTAAGTAGAAAAGAGGGAATAATTTTACTCCAAAAAGGACCAAGAGTCTTGGTTTTCTTTAATTTCATTGTGCCACCTTCCTGCCTTGGTTCTGCTCATTATAAAGATAAGGCTGGAAGAGGAAGTCAGTGCTGACACTTTGCAGTTGGACTTTGGTTCTGCTTTTGCAGTCAAGCTGTCTTTGCAAGGATGAAATTTAATTTGCCATGCATTTCATAACACTATAGGAAAAGTAGCATGAATTCCGTATTTTTTAAATAGGGGATCTTGAACTTGATTGAAATGGAGTGCTACAAGGATTGGCTAGATTTTCCTCCAGCTTTTGATGCTGTGACTGCAGATTTTGCACATGGTTAAATTGTCGCACATGAATTGCGAGGTGAGCGGTGCTTCCAGGGGGAGTAGATGGCACTGCAGACCCTATTAATGGTGTCCAGTGAAATGCACGTTTTGCCACCTTTCTCTGGAGAATTGTGCTGATGCCCTCCTTCGTTATAGCAGCTGCAGTGACCCCAGCTGTGTCTGTGGTTGTTTCCAGATGTTGATCTCAGAATATAGGAAATAAAACAAACAATGTTATACCTTTGCTTAAACATGGCAGTGCAAAAGAATTTTCTCATCAGTGGCTTTTTTTGGAGGGAAAAAAAGAAAGACAGTGTACATAATTTAGACCCACAAGTTGGAATTTAGGCCTCAAAGAGACTCTGTATAATTATTCCTTTAGTTACATTTATCTGTCTGGAAGTGTCTTTTTTTTCCAGTTGACCAATACACACCTTTCATATTCATCCTTCTTTCTTCTTCTTTTAATGAAATGTATTTATTAAATCTTTACTCCAGGTGATTCTTTAAACCTATAGCATGAGTGGAAAGAGAGAATATTTCACAGTGATATTTTATTGCACTTGTTCCTTAAAATGTTCAAGCCTGTTATATTGTTCAACCCCCAGGTGTAGAACATGAACTCCTGAGGTTGAATAGAATGATTCACTTGTTTCACTATGAATTCAAAGTGGATATGAAGCATAAATCCCCTTTTTCCCTCTGTAATATAGTAGCCATGAATCACAATGTCACGCTGAGTCGATCATAATCTTAACACTTCACGCCTCAGACAACAACTTGATTTGTCAAGAGAACAGGCCTGCAAGCTGCCAATAGCATTGATTCCCATTGGAAAAGAAAGGATAATTAAGTCCTCAGTGAGCTAATTTATTTTCTTTTATAAAAATAATGTTTATTTCTATTTTTTAAGTAAACAGAAATGAAGAAATATTACATATGTATAGAATCATTTAAGTGTTTGCTTTCTCTAAATAACTAGTATGAGTCTTTGTTCCATTTCCATCTGATAAAAAGTTTTGGGATCATTTTATTTCACCATACAATAGCACATTGTGCTACATCTCAATTAGGGATCCTGAAGCTAAAATTAATTACATGCAATCTGCATGCTAACTGGCCTGCAACAGGATGCCACCATTGCTGGGATACAAGCATGAAGCTGCCTATCTCTGAACTTGATGATGGGCATGAATAATCCCTGTGTTTTGTTGGAATTCTAGTCTTTTGCAGTGAGGTAATGAATAAAATGTGCTTTGAGTCTTAAATATGGCTCATGAGTCCTAAACATGCACGAAGGTCACTGCACATATTTTTAATATACTGTGATATGTTTCCCATATGGAGACGTGGTACATGAATACATTGGTCTGTTACAAGAAAAAATTCCTGTTGTTTCTTGAGGAGGAAGGATGTTTTGATGCTTTTATTTCCACTGCTTGTGAATTTAGCCAACAAGTGGAGGCCTCGTTTTGGTGCAGGGAAAAAGCTTATACAAATAAATATCATACTGGCATGCAGATATTATTTAACTATGCCTATGAATATTTACATTAATATTGGATTTGTTTCTAGCATTTGTATCCCCAAGGTGCTTGGGAATTTATGAAACACATAATAGTTAATGCACAGCATGGATAAACCCATTGATCAGACTGTAACAGATCCTTCAAATATTTTTCCTTTTCATTGTAGAAGAGAACAGCCAGTATTCATCCATCAGGGCCAAATCACTCCATCCTTCTTACTCGCTAAGTTTCCTGTTTGGCAGCACAACAGAAAGAGAAAAGCACAGACTTCCTAGACATAAGGTTGGAAGGTTCAATGTAGTCATCAAGTCTAATTTCCTATAATCATAAGTAATATTGCAGAAGAATCCTAGATTACCAGAGTCCCTGCTTGCTATAGCCATAAAGCACTCCCCAGCATCCTGGAACAAACTGCTCTTACAATAAATGCTCAGAGTAGTTGTCAAGCTGGAAATGTTCTCTGAACTTCAGTAATACAGAGCAATCTGCATCTCCTTCTTCCATGGCTCGTAGGTACTGTAGCTGGCATACTCTCTGCTAGACCATGTTATGATTCTTTCAGGGATGGGCATTTCCTCCTTTGTCATCTCTGGGAATCATACAGTCCTAAGAGAAGAGATGTAAAGTGTTCTTTGTATTTCTCCCAGCTCCTCTCCTGGCAGCAGGAAGTACAGACCAAGAAAGCACCTCATTTACAGCCTTACAGCAGAGCCCAACTTACTTGGTTCAGCATGGTTATTAAAAAAATTCTGGTGATTTAGAGATTAATCCTTTGCTTCCTGCTGCACTGAAATTGGATATAAGTTACGGTATCATGTAAATGAATAAGCTTTTGTCCTCCTAGTCATTTCTGCTTTCTTCCTACAACTCTATCTCTTAACAACCACTACCTGGTTTTCCCATTACCCATTCTATAGTTGCTGGGATACATGCCATTCATAAGTCTCCTGAAACAAACTCGTGGTTTTTGGCATTGATCAAGCTTAATGTGGTCCAATTGTACTTGCCTTTATTTCAAGTATTTGCTTGGGTTGAATTGCTAAGATACCATGTCTCTGTGCCCTCTTTTCTGCTTCTCTGGAACAGAATGCAAACAGTTTCTTTGAATATGGCTGCTTTTCCACTAATATATTATGTGTATTTGTTTTGGGTTTTTTCCTTTAAAGCTAAAAATTTTCCTCAGCAACCCAGGTGCTATTCAAATTAAGCTGTATACAAATCATGCTTGGATAGGGAATTTAAGTGGAAATTTATTTTGACATCTGTTTAAATTTTCTCATATTTTGTTTGTGGCTAAAAACATTTTAAAAATCTGTCCAAAAAACCCCCCGACATCCTCTGCGCATCTGTAGCTCTGTGAAAAAGCAACATAAGTTAAACAGAATTGATGAACTGTGACCACCATGTGTTTGATTGGTGTTTAGAAGCTATAAAGTGTATTTGTAAATGCTATCTACCTGTTATCAAGTCAGGATCACTTTATTCTTACACAGCAAATTGTTTCTAGCAATGTGTCCCTACTCTTCCTACCCATCTGTGTGACGAGTGTGCTCTTTTGGGGAGGATGCCCTCTTAAATACATCCTTATAAAGCACCTAAGGCAGTTTGGCACTGGTTTCTGAGTGGTCCTCGAAGCATTAGTGCATGTATTATGTATGGATTGCCCAGCACTGGAGCTTAGTTCCCTGCTAGAAGTGGCTAGATGATTTTATATTACTAATAAATAATAATATGGGATTGAATAGCTTCTCTTAGTCATCCACACAGAACGTGCAGTACCCGAATCACTCGTAAACATCTGCCATTATTAGAGGGATGTATAACATCAGCTACAGATGACATACGTCAGAGAATGGGAGGAGAAACTGAAGTTAAAATCCAATCATCTTAATTATTCCCGGTTCTGTTAAAGCTCCCTGTTAACCTCCGATTTACTCCTGTCTTCTAACAGTCCTTGTAAGATCTTTGTAGCTCCTTTAGCAACTACAGACATTAACTTTACTGTAGCGTTTGCAGTTTTGTCCAAATTGTTTCGTTACTGCTGTAACTGAATAAAAGCTGATGTAAAAATTCCCTTTGCCTCCGTGATGCCACCCTGAGTGAGCTGGGGGAGGAGAAGCCCGAAATACATTAGAAAACTTGCATCTGAGAACTGCCTTTCCTTTTGGGTCACTTTACAAAGGATATGAAGATCACGGTGGAGAATCTGACCCTTAGCAACTTTTGGAAGATATTTTCAAGCAATATGTACAAAGTCTTTTACACAAAAAACATCTTTTATTTATTAGTTGACAACTGCAAATGTTATTTTTTGCTTTTTATTTAGTGTCTCTGAATTTTAACTAAGGCAGAGATCAAAACATGAGTACTCCAGAACTCTAGCTAAAAAGCACTTAATAATAATCAAGTTCACATCTTGTATAAAGATACTTTTTTCCCATAATTCATCATCTCTCTATGGAAAATAACAGGACCTTGAAGAGAGATGTGTTTGAATTGGGGACACAGGATTTTCATCTGATGTTTTGACTTGTTGTTTGTGCAATATCACAGACATTTTTAGGTTTTGTCTTCTGGGAAAAAGCTATATAAGTTTGTTCAGTGCAAAAGTTCAATGAACATTAGTATGCAAAAGCACGTCTGAATTACACAGAAGTTACCCTTCAGTATCTTTGCTTGTTTGATGTGGTTTTGGATTATGAAAATATCCACATTTGCTCAAAGTATAATTTTAGCTAAAATGGTATGTCTTCCTTTTCCCTTCAACAAGACAACCAGCATTTTGTCACTTAGGCAAACGACATCATGGAATTCTACAACACAACGTAACAGTATAGTTCACATCAATGACACCACATTGACTCCCTTGACATATATCTATAGTATTATTTTTACTTATTTTCACCTGAGAAAACTGCTTTTAACTGATAGAAGGAATTCCCAATAGATGACCTGACAGTAGATCTGCAAAACCTAAATATCCTAGAAACCCAAATATGATACTGTAAATGACAATCTTTTTCACAGCTTACATCAGTTAGAAGTGTGTGTAGTCACCAAGGAATGCAAAAGAGCATAGAGTACTGCAAATCCCTCCAGTCCATCTCTTACTGAGTTTTCCCCTGGTCAGGCAAGGAACTTTAGAAAGTAGATAAGTGGATTTGTCTGAAAAGTCTGAAAGATCGTGGAAGTGCAGTACTCACAACTATCATGCTAACTTGGATTAAGAGATTCTTTGGCTAGGAATATTGTGTCTTTCGGTGGGTTCCAGAGAGGAAAGAATAACAGGCCAGAGAAGATACTACAGACATGAAAATGCAGGAAGAATATTTAAAGCTGAGCACTCACAATGGGTTTCATGATACACAGTTTCTAGGATTTTCACCACTTTGATTCCATTTGACTCTTGGTTTATGGAACCTCGGGTAGATACTGGAATATCAGCTAAAAGAACTTCACAGAAAGCCCAAGAGCTGGGGAAATTAGGCTTTGGACTGAAGGAGTTGATTTCCATATCAGGCTCGTTCAATAGCTTTCAGAGCACAGTACATGCACAGAATACCCAGGTAATCCTTTAGGAGGGTCCTTTTGCAGTGTCTTCATCATGTTTCATTTTATTTACCCAGAGCAAGCTGCTTTTGTCTCTACACATGCCACTGTTCTTTCTCTGAGGGTCAGTCTGACTTCAGAGGGGAGTTTTAGCCCAATGAAAGCAGCAAATGCCATTTCTGAAATCCCTGCAGTACTTCCCAATTTTCTCATGTAGAACAAATGAAGTTGCTTTGTCTTAATAACCATATGTCAATATTAATAAATATGTAGCAGAGGAGGAAAAGATGCCACAGCAAGCCACCCCTAGACATAAAAATCAGAATTCCACCCTTGAGAGCAGGGAGTGATCTTTAATGAGATGTCCTCACAGAGCTTATTCATGCCAGGATTATGGCTCTTACATAGTGATGTATGGACATTAAAATTCCACCAGCCACCTGCACTCCTGAGCACTACGGAGACCCTGTAGAGTACAATCTCCTGGCATGTTTTCAAGGCATTAATACCACAGAGTGAGTATCTCTGAAAATAAGTATTGTGGTCCTCTTTTCCCATAAAAACAGTCAAGATGATTTAATGATGTTCAAAGTTCTGCTGAGGACAAGGAAGATATAAAAGTCATACATGGCCCATTTCCTAAACTTTAGAGTAGAACATAAATTCAGACAGATAAAAATGGTCTCAGTTCCTCTTTTAAATCTCAGGTTATTCTGTAGATTCTGCTAAGTGAGTTTGGATTTGCATTGGTGTAATTGACAACAGAGTATAAAATGCAGGTGAAAGGAGACAAAAAGCTATATGAAAAGTGATTTTTAAACTTCTTTATTAGGTTTCTAATGGAAGTGACTTTGACCGAATTCTTATGAACACATTTTGTCACAGGAGTAAAGCTCTGGTATGGTAAAGACTTCGATTCTGGAAGTTAAAAATCACTTTAGTCTGTCAGTTCCTGTTTATGTGACTAGGCTTTACTTACACAGCATGTGGACATTTTCAGCTGTTTGGATTGCTCAAACAGAGGGTGCATCAGGCACCAGATGTAGACTCTTATATTTGCGAGAGAATCTTTACAGCCAGAAGAGTCAATTGCAGTTTTTTTCTCTGTAATAAAATAGATAAGCATTGGTAGCAAGCAGGGGTTTAGTTCAGTATCAAAACATGAAGAGACTCTTCATTTTGAGGAAGGTGAATTACAGTATTAATTCAATTAAAAGAACATTATGAACAGCATTTGACAATTTTCCCTCTATCTCTCTTAAATATGCTTGAATGATAAGCCAGATTGTGCTCTCAATCCAGATTTCTACCTGAGTAACTCCATTGACATCCATGAAATTGCTCCTAATTTGAATCAGAGCCAACAAGATCAAATGAAGATTAAAAGCTTTCTTACTAGCAGGTTTATCCTGTACTTGGTGAGCTTATTGTTTTATTATGGCTCTATTAGAGTAAGCTCGTACCTATTTTGGTTTTAGTTTGTGCACTCCAGAGCCAGGGCTGCCTTGTGCTTCTCTCTCTCGGAGTAACACCAGCACTGTCCACATCACCCACTCCTGAAAGAGCATTTCCCAGGTGAAGTACTGCCCTCAGAGTCAGAACAAACACTGCAGAGGATTGTTCTGCAAAGTAGGTGTGGCAAGAAATTTCCTCACGGCCCGTGTTTGTACAGTGCCCGCTACAGTAGCTCTCTGTGCACAAATGGGTGTCCCAAAATTTCTCATAGTCTCCGTAATGACTGCTAATTGCCTAAGGAGAAATGACTCAATTGAAAAAAGCACATGTGTCCTAGGCTGCATTAAGGCTCTTGGAATCTCCAAAGATGCTGAATTTTTATTCAGGGCAAAAGCCAGGTTTCCCGTGAAACTAATTTTGAAAGACATCTATTTCGTGTCTGTGTTATGCAAAATGTTTCTCCCTTTTTCTACAAGAACAGTCACCAGCCTTTATTTTCCCCTCAGAATGTTTTATCAAGATGTACATGAATGTGGAGGAGAGCAAGTGTGGCAAGGGTAGGTTTGCCCAATAAAGACTTTTCTGGTGGTTCAAAAGCTCAGTCAGTTTGAATGATATATGAACAGAAAAATCTGAGTGAGGATGTTTAAATATTCTTGGTGATGGACAAGTGTCTGAAATGGAATGATACTGTTTATTTCATAATGAATGACTGCAAGTTTGCATGAGTTTAACTAAAAGGGCAGCTTATATTCTGATCGTTTGATAGAACTCACTGACTTTTGCATTCTTGTAGTGTCATTATTTTTGTCGGACAATTTTTCTTCTTTGATTAAATGAATGATTACTTTTTAAATTTCATTCATGAAAATACATGGGTGCTTTTCTCAGTTAAATGTATTAGACTTTTCCTCAGACCAGGCACTTCCTTTAATCACATTTTAGAGGCAACTGTATTTCAACCAGACCATCCATATTGATATTACGCCAACAGATATGTAAAGAAGCTCATCCAATTATCCTACTTTGATTATAACAATGAGGTATTAGAGGCTACATATTGTCCTTCTGTTTTTCTAGGCAGCATAAAGAATGGAGCAAAAATATCCAAATTTTTTTGGGAGTCAAAAAACCCAGAAATCTTTAATTTGTTGTCTTTTGAGAACTACATACAGTCAGGGCTGAAAAGTGTTTGAGAAGGAAACAACTTGAAGAGGAAAGAAAGTGCAGCCAGGCTTCTCTGAGGGAAGCAGTTATTCATTTGTCTGAGGAACCCAGATAGTTAAAAGTGGTAGCCTGGGCAAAACCTTGGGCAGAATGAGACAAAGATCTGAGCTACACAAATGAGAGAAGAAGAATGAAATTGTAAAAATAATGACAACTTTTTTCCTAGGCGACAAAATAGAAAAGTTACTGCTTTCATTGGAACACAGACCTCTACTGTGTTGGGTGTAATGTGCTTGTGTCAGCTTACCCAAATCTTTCAAAAATGCAATGCAGTTTTGTTTAGCATTTGTGTAGCAGCCAGAATTATTTTTTGTAATTTTTTCTTTCCTAGCACGCATAGCACTTCACTGAATAGAATAATCCTAAGAGCTATCACTGAGATAAATCAAGTCCTTTGATTTAATGCTAAAGTTCAAAATCATCTAGTTCCAGTCTCTACTTCCAGACACCATTGCCATCCATTCAAGTGAAGCAATATGATTTAGAGATGATGCTGCCACCTTCTCAGTACATCATCTCATTTGGAGCAGGTCCTTGAGGTTACACGGCTGTTGATGTGGCATTTTCACCGACGTCTAATCTAATAGAAAGATCCATCTTACCATGTGTTTTTTTATTGAAGCTGCAGCCGGTGCATGCACAGAGTGTCATATTCATGGTAGAGACTCATGGATCTGAAAGACTATTTGAAATTAAAATTCACTTGTACATTTCTCCAGGATCATGAGAAAAAAACAATAACAATAACAACAATCTATGTAAAATGGGATGATTTTAAAAAAATAAGTAAAAGCTGATCAGCAGCCAAAGTTTATGTTGACCTTAAGTCTGTGAAATGTGGCATCAATTTTACGTTGTTATAAGAGGAGTCAGAACCAGGTCCCAGTACAGAATAGTGACAGACTCATTTATTCAAATTAAAGTTGGGTCTTTGCTAAAATTGTCACAGGATCAAACTGAATAAGGAAGAACCTGAGAATGTATTTTTTGATAGGATGTCAAAGTCTAAATTCTTCATCATTGACTCTGATACCAGAACTGGAGAGGAACAAGAAACTCCTTTTGCTTGTCTGCCACCCACCCCAAGGCAGGAGCGTTCTAGTCCATTGTCTGCAATAAGGAGAAATCAGGCTCTGCACATAGTTAACTTGATGATGTTTTGATTGTCTAAAGGAAATAGCTTGTTTTGGAAACAGCCTCCAAGAGGCTATTAGCATTTTTAATTACATAGATTCTGTTTAATGCCACCCTATTTCCACTTCCCATTCTTCTCATTCTCTTTATTCCCTTGTGTGGAAATAGCATCTTCTTCCGCTCAGATGCCTTGTTTGTGCATTGTTAACTCTGCTACTACTGCCCAGAATTAGTCTCTGTCCTTGGTCTTTCTGCCAGTTTTATTACAAAAATACAAGTCTGTACACTGCTTTTATCAAAATTATCTCTAAATGCAGCCGTGGATATATAGGTGCACTTATTTTCACTTTCCTCACCATTGTCATCTGCTGTCCAACTGATGTGTTCTCTCGGGAATTAAAATAAAACTCTTGGCTCACTTGTTTCATTCTAAATGTTTGGGCGTGCAGTTTGTCATGGTTCTCCACTTTCTAACTCTGCTTGGGCTGCCATAAATGTCCTGTCATTGAGACACCTCATTAGAATTCATTTTTTCAAGCATTGCGATGATGCTGGAAACCAGAGAACAAGGAAGAGTCGTTCAGCCGCTATGGTTGATAAAGCTGCATTATTGGTGTCACTGACAACTTACTGAATCAATCTAAGAAAAAGGGTAAAAGATTAGGGGGAAAAATGGTATGGGCTTCATCTGTTCATCTTTCTTCATGTCAGTGGGGATCTCTGAGATGTTTGCTCTTGTGCAGATATACCAAATGAGGGATATACCAAATGCTGCTGTCACTGGTAGAAAGGGAGTCAGGATCCCACAGGGCACATGTAGCAGTTCTGGGAATGGAACAGGCAGCTGTGTGGCTGTGAACATGTCCCATGAGAACAGAATTTCCCTTCTCCATTTTCTCTTCTGTCATATTCCCTTCCAACAGATCAGTGGTGCAGTACTTGCAGTGCATCTGAAAGGAGCACGTAATTCTTGGGTGCTGAGTAGAGCTTTTTCTTCCTCACTGTTGACATCCTGTCTCTGTTGGGATAAACCTTTAGTTTAGTCATAGTTTAGTCATTATTGGACATGAAAGAGTTGGTTCTTGCCTCTGTGTTTAAGATCCAAGCATGATGACAGGCATTCTAGGAAGGTGGATAATTAAAAAAAATTAAAACAGATATGAGTGGTTAGAAATCAAGAGAAAGACAACATGTGACCAGTGATGTTAAGGCTGTACTGGGAGTCAGGTTTTTAGAAGCCTCTAGGCATTTGGAAACTGTTGACATCCTTGGGAATTAGCAGTTTAAATATCCAAACTCTTAATTCTACAATGAAGTTCTCTCAACATTAGGGAGGGAGTATTTTTCTCAGGATAATTTTTTCTTTCTCTTTGTGGGATGTTCCTATTCTCGAAGTTTTCTACAAAAGTGCCTGTGCTTTCAGTTCATCAGAGTGAAGCTGTGAGGAGGTAAATTCAACTGGGTAAATAGGCAGATGCAACTTAAACTGCCTTCCCTGTGACAGCCCTGTCAGACTTCCCTTTCCAGCTATTGCACAGAAGTACACCCCAGTGCACCATGAGCTTGTGTGTTAATAACAGTCAAAGGAGAAGCCTTTGGTAGTGCCATAACTGGAAACAGATGTTAGCTGCAGACAGACACTGAAGAAAATGAACAAGAAGAACTGCTCTGCAAGCTGATAATTTGAAGGCTTAGTTTGCTATGGGCGTTCATCTGTGCATTGGTGGAGATCATCAATTCTGGTCCAATGTTTTACTCCATTCCTGATAATGCAAGGAGAATGCATAAGCATCTGAAAGTGCTTCCAAGCAGTCCTCCAGATGTGGGAATAAATTACTATTAAAATGGCCTGTTTTGATGCTGCACGAAGTACCTCAAGACATCTTACATTTCATGAAGATTATTCATCCCAAGTTTGGTAATGGAGGCAGTGAGTAAAGGAAAAAAAAGGAGGCAATTCTGTGAAATACTGAGGATAATGGAATTAGATACCTGTAGTCACATCTAAAAGAAAACATGTAAATGAGTGCCAGCCTTCAGGAGTCTATTGTTTACAGTGTGCGCCTTATATTTAAAAGGTTCATTTAGATGCAGTAATGGGCCTGTTTTCTGGGTCTGTCTCAAGATGGCAGAGTAAAAGTAATTTCTCACTGCAAGAAAAAAATGCTATACAAAGGATTTCTAGAAGAATAATAGAAACAGCAGTTTGCCAGGATAAAAACAAACTTGTTCATCTGTATCTAATAAGATTGGTTTAAAATGATACTGTTTCAAATTATAAAAACTCAAGTGAATATGTGCATACATCTGTTTTCTTTAAGGGGAAATTTGTGATTTAAAATATTCAAAATGCATTCCAAATCTGGATCCCAAGAGTCACTGGCACAGCTCACAAAGCATTAGGAAATGGGCAAAACTTGGAAGGCTTTCAGTTCGGTTTCAGTTCAGATAAGCCTGCAAAAGTCGGGAGGCCTGCAGTTGATGCTGTTAAAAAGTTTGCATTTGGGAAAGCTCTGATTCAGCAAAACACCGTATTCAGCAAAATATTTCAAGTTAAGCACAATTTTATTTGTTTTGCCAAAAAGAAATAGGCTTAATTGGGTGCTTAAGAGTTTTTCTCCACAAATGCCCAGGTTGCTATGTAATGCAATCTGAATCTGCAATCTCAGTTTCCCCTCATCCATATCAGGAAAGAAATGTAGTTACATAAAATACATTAATTTTGTTTAGGTTTTTGTGGGGTTTTTACGAAAAAATGAATTGCATTCTGGGTTGAATTTTGAAAGCAACTTGTACAATGACGATGTTTTGTATTGTTTTAAGGGACCTCTCAAATATCTTTGGATTGAAGAATCTGAGCCAGTGTTTTCTTTTAGTATGGCTCTTATTTTTATTGAAGTATTCATCAACCTCCTCTCAAATCTGCCTTCTTCATGATGCAGTTTTAGTGTAATGAGTCAGGGTACTACTGGGATATGCTCTTTGTTGTTCTGTCTTTTTAAAGAAATCAGGTGGTAACAGTGGTTCTAATATACTTGACAAGGTGATAAAATTGTGCCTCTAGGTATCCTGCATTTATAAACTCAGGAATAAAACTGCCAGTCACATCACTGGGATTTTTTTTTTTTGCTGTAACTAAGAGTTGAATTTTCCCTTTTTCCTCTGTTTTTAATGTTGAGTATCTTTATTTAACCTTGAGACTTCAACTTGCTCTTTCAGATCTTGCTCTCTTTTCTTTTTCCCTTCTGATTAATGTTTTCGAAATGAAGTCATCCAACATTTGTGTCGCAACAATTATGTCTTCTCACTTGTCATCTCTGTATAAAAATGTTGCTGCATCTGGATGAAATTTAGCTCAATAAGCAAATAATTTCTTAAGCCTTCAAAGTGACTTAGTTACTGACTTAGAGAACACAAACTATTTCTAGCACTTGTGCCACCATAGTTTTTAAAAAACTTGATGATCAGGAGATATCTCTCTCTTGAGGAACCAATGCATTTTTGTTTTACAAGAAATATGTATTCATCATCCCTTCTTTAATAGTAAAGATTTTTTAAAAATTGTTTATTGAGTATCATTTCTTATAGTTTTCTTTCTGAGACTAAAGAATGGCTATTACTGTAATGTATTTATTAAAATTTTTAAATATTTAATACACTCTTCATCAGCATAATAACTACCAGTTTAATTCATGTGCATCATTAGCAGAAAAATGCCTCTTTCTACTGGAAAATGCTATACACCCACAGGAACTATGTCTACTTAATTACTAAAGAATAAGCTCCACCTGGAAGATCTGTCTTCCCAGTTCATTTTAAAATAAGTCTCCAGATAATCTCTGAAACAGTCTCCTTAAACACACTAAGGTTTCTATGGTTATTAGTAGTAATTGTGTTGCAAAACCAGGGGAATTTTATTTAGTGTGGTGGAGGAAGCGGTGTCATTATTAGTTGATTAGTGTGAACAATCTTTGACAATATGTAGTACTAGCTATGGTTTCAACCACTGACACCTCATTATTCTGATTGCAGTTTGATTTGCAATGTTAAGAGGCAACAGGATAAAAGCAATCATCCAAATCTACCTCTATCAGCTGAGAACAATGGAGGGAGTGTGTGTGCTTCACGGTATTCTAGAAATTTCCTTCCCACAAGAAAATAAACCCCGTTAATTGACAAATGACTGACACTGTTTACTAATTAGCAGGCACACTGCCACGTTTCTAGCACACCCTATTGTGTGTGCTGTGCTGTGTCAGGATTTGGTAACAAGATTACAAGTGTGTTATTGTGTATGTTGTATTCTGCTGAAGTAGATGGTTTTCAGAGCAAAGGTGGCAGGTCTCAAGGGGTTACAAGTCACTCGTTCTTTGATTCGGACATAGCATTAAGTGAAATATAAAATCCTTTGGGCCAAACTGCCGGGGCCCCAGGGGCATGTGGGTGCCATAACCCTGCCGGCAGCGCCGTGTGCCCGGGCGCGGGGAGCCGGCTGTCCCCGTGTCCCGGGGCGCGGCGGGGGCAGGGATAACCCGGGCCCTGTGCAAACACCAGGCGCTGTGGCTCGCCGCTGTTCCCGCTGTACGTGGCCAGGAGCGGGCCGCAGGTGATGGCTGTGTTGGCAGGACGAGCTCGGAAAGGCGCGCGTGTTGCCGTGCGGAGGGAGCTGTCTGGCAGGGAAGGGCCGCGCTGCCGGCCGCCGCTGCTGCGGAGGCTCAGCCGAGCGGGCGCTGCTGCCGCGGGTCAGGCCCCGGCACACGGCGGGCCGGCCGTGCCAGCGCTGCGCCTGTGCGCTCTCGGCTGTTCGGGACAAGGCTTTCATCCTGTGACATTTATGTGTTTGATGTAGTCATGCCGTATGGCACCGGTATATTTCACGGTGGCATTTGAAAAAAGGTAAACCAGTTTACATTGGATGCTTATATGTGTACTTATGTGTCAGCCCGCGGGGCAGGAAGATCTATGTTTTTCTTGGGTCATTACAGTCAATGCTTCTCACATTAGCTTTCCCCTTAAAAGTCCCCTGGGCTCTAGGGGATGTAAACAGACCTGTTTAGAGCTCAATGCTCTAAAAGCTGTTCTGAGGTTTTATTTTAACCCAGGAGGACATTTTTGCAAAATGAAAATTCTCAAAAGTCATGCTAATTTGGATACTAATTTAGTGATTAATAAATGCCTCCGTTGCTTGTCTTTCCCTCTTCAAAGAGCACTGATTTAAATGCTGTTTAATACTTGTTTAATGTGTTTGCCATCATTGAAACAAGTAATTAGAGCACGTGGTACAATCAGTAGCCAAGCAATAGACTCTTTATTAGTAATCTTGGGGGAAAAGGGGAATGAGGACATGGTGCTTGTATTACTGTCTGTACTAATTTGGACTTAGGAAAATCAGCATCTGTTCAACCTATACGTATTGGCAGGAGCTAAAACAGAGCTCAGAAACAGAGTGGTACCTTAGCATTAGAGATTCTGCATCTTTGACTTTCGGTAAGGACAAGGAGACTGTTAAAAGCCATGACGTTAAAATAGCAAGGCATGCCTCTCAGCTTTGAAAACTGTTTACTGGGGTAAATTCCGCTCTTTGTTGTGTAGCAGGATTGTCAAGGTACTCCATTAAATTAAACAGACTCCCTCTGCCCTGAGCTGCCAAAAAAAGCAAGAGCACCTTTTGGACACATCTCTAAATCAGATAGACCTAAGACCCTGTTTTCACAAGTGTCTCCTGGATTCATAGGACACTTGTAGGCTGGGGCTGCACTTTCAATTAGATTTCAAATGCAACTACTTCTCACACTGGAATTGGACTGTTGGTAGTAATAGCTACAAATACAAGGATTTAGATAATCATCTAAGTTAGTTATCCTTTCTCTGAATTCTATTGATTAGAAGGTACTTGAGATAATGAAAGCTATTGAAGTATATACAGTGTAATTCAGACAGTGCTGTCCTGATTCACTGAGTCTTAGCCGACACTGGAAAATGAATGCTTATTAATTTGACCTTTGATAAAATAAGTTGCACAAGGATTTATCTTTAGAATTTAAAGACAAAAGGGGAAGAACTGTATTGTTTAATTTGCTGCATATGATGCAGAAGACCACCAAAGCTGTTGCAGGCAGCTGCCTGCCAACGGGCCTGTGTTGCGTGCTGAGAGGCCGGGGTTTCTCTGACAGCAGCAGGCAATCTGTCGCGTTTGATGTCAAGCCAAGCTGGATCCTGGCTGAAAACTGCTGATGTCTTTGCATACCTATTGTTCTTACAGGACCATAATGGGCAAAGGAGAAGGACAGGAGCTTAACTATCTGTTCCTGGTGGTCAGTGGCTTAGTGCAGGAGCATGGAGAGTCTTCTCTCCCCCCAGCCCCTACCCACCACTCCGGGCTGTTTTCTCCAGCTTCGGGGTGGTTTGATGATCTTTCTGTCAATGCTACACTGTGTGGCTGCTTTATTAACAATGTAGTTTGAGCTTCACTGACAAATTTTGTGCAATAATCTCATAATTATTTGGACTTACTTTTATGTTGTAAGACATACTTAAGAGTAGCATTTCTGGCTGACAGTGACATTCTACCCATATCAAATGTTCCCTGCTTCTTTTATTTATGATCATGAATTCTGTTTTAGAAGAAGATAGCCCACTCTGTGCATTTCTACAGGATTACTGCACTTCTCAGGTGGCAGAGTGCTCTGGTTTCCAAATTCCCACAGCATAATGACACCTGAAGAGTACAGTAATCACTCACTCACCACTGCCTGGTGTAGCTCATTGCTTAAATACAGTGTATGGATTTAAAAGAATGTAGAAAACAAAACCTGAGGGTGGCTGTGTCCAAGCACATAATGCAGTTTACTGGTTCAAATTGATCCAGTGCACTCAGATGATGGCCCTTGAAAAGCAACAGAAAGAGGCTCGCATTAATCTGAAGGCAGAAAGCAAGGAAATGTGGCAGTCTCTGCACTCGTGCTCTGCTGAGGGGAGCACAGACACACAGCGAGGTCTGGGCAGCTCTCCTGGGACACCCGGGAGCCCTTGGGGTGCTGCAGAGCCCCAGGTACTCAGCTCTGGAGGGTGACAGTCTTGTAGCAGTCCTGGCTCTTTTTTATTACATTTGAAAAATAGAAGTAGAAATTTATTTTCTTTTCTTTTTTTCAAATGACATTGAATCCACTTGGGGTCCCACATCCCTTTTTAAAAAGTATTTTTCTTTTGTCTGTGCAGCTTTGCTAACATTTTTGGGTTTTTACAATATCATGGGCTTTAGGGGCTCTGGGATTTTGCCAATGCATACTGCTAGCTGCTGCAAGACAAGAGGGGTTTTCAGAAAGGGTTTGCTTTGGCAGCTCAGGCCTGTAGAGTGACTTGAAGTGATTAAGCTCATTGCAACTGGGGACTCTAGCACCTGGAGTAGTACAGTGACTATGTTGAAAGAGAAAGAAAAAAACCAAACATCGCCACACAGCCCTCCCCCCACCCCCCAAAAACCCCAAAAAAGAACAACAAAAAAACAACCACCAAGCACAGAACACAAAGTGCTCAGTCAAATTTCAGGTGAACCTGAGTTAATTTATTGGTTTGGGTGGACCTGGAAGCTTGGCAAGGTCTTTGGTTTGGGTTGAAACTAAGCCAAACTTCAGGTTTTACTGTGCGGTAACTCTGGCAGTCAGAAAAAATACACAGGGAGACAAACCTCCCATTGTGAGGCCACACAGACCTGTCCCTACAAAGCTGTATTTGGCTAAAGGCAAGAGCATGACTTGCTATAATTCCTCCTTTTGCCCAGCCCATTTCTGTGGCTGCAGCATTCGGGCCTGTAGGAGCTTTGATCTCTGCCCCTCGGCTCGGCCTGTGCTGGCAGCTGGTCTTCTTTCTAGGAAGCGGCCACATGAGCCCTGGGCCCAGCTGTTCCCACCTGAGAAGTACTTTCAGGGCTTCTGCTACTGTCAACACCAGCAGGGAAACTGTAAGGGAATGTCACAGACCTCCATTCCCCTCATCCTTAGGGAGCCCCAGCCAGGATCCAGGGAGCATCCACTGATTCAGCCCTGGGAGGCTGAACAGGAACAGGGCTCAGGATGGGCATAGAGTTGTGATGACTTTGAACATGACTCAGATTTCTTTGCCTGTGAGGTCAATTTTTGTGGCTTTGATATGTCTTTTTCAGAGTTTTTATTCTGTACATATTTTATTACTATAACTGAAGTCTGAGCATGTAGCTGTATTTTTTTCCTGGATCTGGGCATGCGTTCCCAGAAACCTGGTAGTTGAGGCAACATGGATTTGGAATGCAGAACATCAGAAGTACCAAACATGCCCTGGAACAGAGAATCACTACGGTATTGTTACATGTACTACTGAGATTTTTTTTTTTCCCAAACTACTTTTTTTTTGTTGAGCTATATAGTACTTAAGCAAATTCAGGGCAAAAGGTGAAGCATTGATCACACATTACTGATCATGTCATCTGCTGATGTTTCCTGAGATTTCACTTTGGCATACTAATAAAGCCCACTTGGAATTAGCATGCTCAAGACGATGTGAGATAGGTTCAGCACACTCATGTTTGGAAAGAATAACAAAATGTCTTATTGTCAGGAAAGCCCACGCTGTGCAGCAGGAGTCAGAGGCTGCCACGTTTGCTATTCTGTGTTTGTAATAAGTAGCTGGTTAGGTATGTTACAACTGAAATGCGAAATGCCAGGTTTTATTAGTGAAAGAGATAGTGCAGGAGGAGTATGAAGAGTGGCTGGGTTGGTGTCCAGAGTGGCTGCTCTGGGTGCTGCTCCTTGGAACAGGAACCCAACTGAGGGATGTGGACAGGCTGCAGAACTTGTAACTTGGAGGGGGAGGGGGAAATGCAGATTGAAACCTTGCGATAAAGAGAGGGAAGAACATTAAAAGAGTTCTTAAGTCAGAAATAAGGGCTATAATTCACAGCCCATTGAAATCAGTGGGCATTATCTCATCTCAGTGGGCACTGGATTAGGCCTCAAAAGGGTTGAAGCAACATAGTGTTAGTCAAGCAAATTTCCATTAGTAGCAGGGTATGAGAGCTGCAGTGTTCGAAATGAGAGTGTTTTAGAGTGAGCCAAAGCACAGCCACAGCCACGTGATCTTGGTCAGAGTCTCCTTCCGTTCATCTCAGCTTGCTCAGAGTTCAGAACAAACCATGCCAGTTCTGACAGGACCCAGCATGGACAGAGCACGGAGGTGGTCCTACCCAACTGTTTCTTGGAACTGAGAATGTCCAAAAGGATTCTTAGGCTTTAGAACTGCAAATTATTAGAAAACCAAAGTGATACACGGCAACAGGGAAATGCTTTCAGCAGAGAAAACTCAGATGTGCCTGGTGAGAGATTCAATGAAAAGCTTGCAGGCAAAGCTTACCCTGAGCCTGCTCTGTCCTTGCTGAGGACAAAAGAGTGAGCCCTCTCCTCCATCTTTGTTTTTTTGTCTCTGAACTTCCATTTTTTTTCTGGATTACAAAAATTCTGACATCTGTTTGGAGAGACCTTTGTAGACCTTTGGATTCCTCAGGAAGTTTCTATCAGTGACTTTTCCAGGCACTTCTGGGGCTGTGTCTAGCAGTCCTGTTAGAGTTTCCTAAGATCAGTCTTGGTCTTTCTCGTGCTCAAGGTTTCTTGTATATTGGTTCTTTTCCTTTCACAGCCTAGCCTGCCCTGTACTCCAGAAGGATCTCCAAAGACAGGCATTCGTATTTGCTCTGCAGTAAGGTTTACTGTCATCCCCTCCTCCAGGCAGCCTCTCCTGACCCAGACAACAGTAGGGAGCAGTAAGCAGTTTGGGCTTTTTCTCCCAACCAATCTTTATAGCAGAACTTGCTTTGCACAGTGACAAACTCCCTTGTGCACAAACAGATCCCAGGTCAGCCTCAGAGCGGACTGTCCAGTCAGGACACGTGTGGAGCCTGTTGGGGTGACACACAGTACGTGTGACAGGCAGTGCAGGAGTGGAACGCTGTGTTCCTGCACGTTCCTTGACAGGACACACCTTATCACCACAGGCACGGGTGTGTAGAGACCTTTGTCAGCAGAACCCAGGGATGTGCTCTTCCTGTACTAGAAATTACCTTGCTATCATGTTTGGAAGCATAGAGCCATTCCCAGGTTAGTGATAATCCCCTGTGGTGCTTTTGTTTCCGTGTTGCAAGTGCCAATAGATCCCACACCCAGCTGTGTCATTGCTGGGTGTCATCTGCATACAAGTGTCTTGCCACAGGTGGTAGATATCGTCAATGCTAATGTTTCAAATGTTGAAACTACAGAAATGGAGTATCTATGAGAAGTGATCTGTGGTGAAATTTCATTTGTTACAAGCAAGATTGCTTCCTTTTCTGCTCTGTGCAAATTTATGACGGTTGCCATGCGTCTTTAATGCATAGTGTGTGTACAGCATTGATGCTGACCAACAGAACAGTGCTATGAGCAATGAAAAAATGCAATTTCTCTTAGCTCTGTTAAGTAGTGTCTATGTCAGATCTGCCTGCAAGAGTCACCTGCAGCAGCTGCCATCTCAGAGTAATGTGTGCACCGCCGTGTACCACTGCCCTTGGAGCTCGCAGAGCAGTCTTACATTTACCTCTCACTGTTCTCATTTCAAAGGCACTGTTTTTGCAATTGGTACAGAGATAACAAAATACAATTGCTTGCTGATCTCAGGTCAGCATTCTTGGAAGAAGTGCTGTGATGAGTCAGCAATCTGAGGGCAGAAAACATCCTTGGATCAGAGACCAGGCCAGGCCTTGGAGTAATACAGTAATCCTAATTGCAATCTGTGCCACTTTCTGATGAGTTGCAAAGTTGTCTGCTCTTGAATATGTCATCATATAGAGCATGTAGGACTCACAGCTGAGATATTAAGCATGGTATTCATGTATAGCTGGTGCTGAAAGTGCAATTTGCTTATGCGAACTTGTAGATTTGCTTCCAGATCAGATAAAAGCAAATGAGCAATGACCTTTTGAGGATGTAGGGAAGGAGGAATGAGTCTCAGTAGGTTGCATCACTTTCTAAGAGAGAGGAAATAATGAGCTTGAGCTGAAATAAAGTATTTTTACAACTGTCCTGGAGTAAGTATGCAGAGGGAGCGCACAGAGTTGGAGCTCTAGCACTGCCAGTGCTCTGACAGCTAATATGACTAAATGAGATCAGCTCCCACCTAACAGAACATTGGAAAGGGTTCAGGGACTGCTTAAGATAAAACAAATGGCAAAAAAATGAAGTACAGGAGCTTTCTTCTTCTAAGGTATGGTAGGCACAGAAATCCCACTGTTTTCTAATAGCATTTTACACCTCTCCCTCACCATTTTGAAACTCATTTGAACTGTTCATAGAGTTCAAAAAATGCCCTTTTGGCTTGTCTTGGGTGGGACATCCATCTGATTTACTTTGCTGCATGCAAGTTAGTCAAAAGAATCAGGACAGATAGCTCTTGGTATTTTCAGCAGATATTTAGTTTCTTCTCTGTACCTGCCGCTATATTTCTTTTGAAGGAGATAGTTAAAAAAAAAAAAAAAGGTTTCCAGTCTAAAAGTCTGAGAAGAGAGTCCACAGGTACCCTGTCTTTAATCATTCAGCGTGTTCATAAATCTTACACTGAAAAATAGGGAGAAATTAATTGTTTCACAGATGGGTTCAAGCATGTGTTAAGTATTCAAGAGCTTTCAGATGAGATCTAACACATCTAAATGCAATTTTATCCATATCTTTCTCGTCTGCACTGAACAGAAAATTGCCCTGTTCTTCATATGGCCTTGTAGTTGAATTAGCAACTACAGGACAAATCCATATGAAAAGGTGAAATTATTAGATCCTATTCAAGTAGCATAATTTGCATTTTGGTAAGTTTCACAGGTTGCCTCATACATAGAAACTTTCAGTTGTGTTTCTTCATGTATTTTTAGTCCTTGAAAATCCTTTGGTTACAGCTCAGATTTCTCTTTAAGCAGCAAAATGAGTGCAGTCATTCTGGTTGCCTGTGTAGTCTCCTTTCTTGGAGGGCATGTCCTTGTCCTATAACTCTTCTCTGCTTGCCAGGCCTAGACAAGGTGGCTCTGCTGAAAAGCTGTCACTACAGATCGTCACTGACTTCAGCAGAGGGATGATTTTTCCCCTCTTTGTCATTTCCATAATGGGATTACAAAGATGCACAGAGTTGCAGTGTTCCAGGAGACCAGATAGCTGGGCTAATGTCAGGGCCCTCCACAGGTATGCTGCGAGCTTCGTTTTAATAATTGCCATAGTATTTTTAATTAGGATAGAGCACCATATCCCTGTGAAACCATAGAAAACATCTTGAGGGTGTAATGGGATTCAGCTGATGTCTGGTGGTTGTGCTTACTCAAATCCTTCCAGACTGGGAAGGAAAATTTGTAGAGAATTGTGGTATCTCTCATTTTACTTAGCTAGAACATCTCTGTGCAAGAAATTAATGATTTGAGTTACTTAACAGGAGTTACTTAACACCATTTATTTTAATTTTTCTTTTGGCAAGGAAAAGTGTAAGCAGTCCACAGCCCAAACTATAGGGGCTGCTAATGTTGCTGAACTATTTTGACCTCGCTTAATTGAGTGTCCGTGAGAAGAGAAATGTGTGGAGACAGCATATCCAGTGTTTCGTTTTTCTGCTGCTTCTTTTAGAGTTCCTTAACTGTTTTGCAGAGAAAAGGTCCTGTATGACAAAAAGTCTTTAGCTGTCCAACAAAAAAACTTGGCATAGGAACTGATGAACTGGATGCTTCTCTGAGATGACCAGGTCCCCCCAGGAATGAAGGTGTAAGTCAGCCTTCTTCCCCTGGAGTCACGTCAGCTGAGAACAGCATGTCACTTCAGTGTTCTGTGGGACAAACCCTTTTCCCTTTGCTCCCTCACTGCAGCACAGCTCAAGGCCCACATGTCCCCAGGGACACTGCCCTTTTACTTTCAGTAATGCTGCTTTGAACCTCTTTTTGAGGCTGTCCTAAACTCTGAGGGCTATAGTACTGCCTGTTTTGGGGACACGGTGCAGAAATCACGTTCTTTGAATTACATGAATACCGCCGCAGACACGAGGGCTGACTTAGAGATATGAGGTGACGTATGTGTCCTACTGAGCTTTCGAGGGAAAAGCCACTACGGTGCATGTCTGACATACTTGGACTGCCTAGGTCTACCCTAGAGAGGTCAGCATCAACTACAGGATAAAATGGTGTGCTTAGGACAGAAAACCTACACCTATAGGACACCTACAGGACAGAACAACAAGGCCCAGTGGCCGAGCTCACTACAACTCTTATCCACATTTAGAAGAACAGGGCACCATTTCCTGTCTATCCGAAAGCAATGGAAAGGCAGGCACCCCTTGTCCCACAACGCACACACACACATGTGCTACATTTACACCAGGGGATGAGTTAACTCAGCAAAAATGAAACACCATAAGCATTGCCAGTTCTGTGCCAGCAGCCTTTCAGAAGTGCCTCTTTGCTATCTGTAGTCATTGCACTTGGTCTGAACATGGCAGAGCTGCCAAAAGCCTCAGAGGAACTTTATCAGCATCTTATCGATGTTGTCTCAGGATTTCAGTGTGATCAGATTTTATTAAAGCAGTGCCTCCTGCATTTGTTTCCCTAAATGTTTTACTACCCGAAGTAATAAACACAGATGGGTATTCTGGACTCTCTTGTAAAGAACAACAACAGAAAAAACCCTTTACAATAAAAGTCCACCTTTTAAATAGAGAAACTGTAAAAGAGCTTTACTTCCCAAGTATTATTTAATGGAAATGAAGAGAGCGTAAGATGAGCTATATTGGAAAAGCAATAACAGCCAAGTTGCTGTACATGACATCTTATTCTGTATCAATTGATTTACCTGTTATTGATATACTATGGTGTTTATATACCGTGTCCCCAAAAATGAAACATTAGGAATGTCAGGCTGCTCCTCCTTGCTGAACACCAGCGTGATTAGAGTCTCTGCTCTTGTTTGATTACCTTGCTAATAGCAAAGTCTAAGCTGAATTTTTTACCCTTTAATCTGGGAGTACCTGTAAAAATTAGGGTCATCTGCATAGCTGGCTAATGAACTTGGAAGCACAGGGCAGTAGCTTTGTGGAGAAGCTGTGATAAATCTTGTATTGTTTGTGGGGACTGTTTCAATCTGTGTGTGCATTTCAAGAAGGGCCTCAAAAGCGCTTTGCCTTTCTCTCCCTGAAGTTGCTGAAAGCTGTTAGGTCACCACTGAAAACAACTGCTAAACATCTCTCACCTTTCCCTGTAAACGGCAGATGGGGAACTGCATGGCTGAGGGGAGTTTTGGTACTGGGTCACTGGTGAAAATATGATTCAGGTCCTTTAGAACAGACAAGTCATTGCCGTGCTACGGCTTTTCAGCAGGTTTTGGTCTCATTCTGGTATCTAATGGACAAAGAAATCCTGCTAAGTGCTACCACACTGGTTCTGCTCTCGGCAGTCAGTGAAAGAAGCAGAGGTTGGAAAAGAGTGAATGAGCATGAAGCTTAACTCTCTCTCTGTGCTGGGTTATCGTGAAGGTGAAGCTAAGGCACATTACTAGGCAGCAGGAGGGCAGCCTGGCTTACTGACGATTCTGCTTTGCAAATAAACAGTGACAGCTACTTATCACAGTGTCCCCCTGGTACCCCTCCCACGTACCTGGGTCACTCGCTGTTTAAGTGTAAGGGATTTTCTTGGTTTCATTGTTCTCTCACATATTGCCACCTGTGTTACAAGAGTACTCAGTGTCATTTCTCCTACAAGCCAAAGTTGCACGCTCACAGCAGAGGCAGGTGCAGTTCTGGTTTAAATGCACAGCGTGTGCAGTCAGGGCACTTTGACCGTATCACCCTCTGCACATCACATTCCCTTCACACAACTCTACAATTCAGAAACTTACTTTTTGCTGCTCCAAACCTAAGGCTGCAGTAATATGGGCTTCATTACACAAGCACAGGTAGATTTTAGCACTGCCTACACTGTTCAGCGGCTGGCACTCACTGGGAAATTACAGACTGTTGTGTTTAGGGGTGTAGATGCTGTGCAGTGTTTCAGAACTCGCTAAGGATTATTTTTTCTTGGATCAGGAGAGCAAATAGCTTACATTGGCTTGTTCTAGCAAATTTGAGCTGACACAGTCACTCCATAAGAAACATCCATATTTTCTGTATATTTATGACCAAATATTTCAGCCACCACAACCAGAAAATGTAAAATAATTCACTTAAAAACCAACAAAACTGGAAGGTGTTCCAGGTCTGTGCTGGCAGAAGTTACTGGAGATTATGTATGGACATGCACAGCTAGCAGTGCTGCTGTTCTAACAAAGGGAAAAGAAAAGGCCTTTAAATAGCCTGCAATACTTGGATAAGCTAGAAAGCTGAAAAGCAGCAAACAAACAAATAAACCAAAACAATTATTTATTTTTTTAGAAAAACAATGGATTGAAAATATCAGAATGAAACACATCACTGGTCCTGTGCAGAGACCAGTATTTGATGCAAGGAACACAAAGCAGCTTTCAGGGTGGCAGTCAAATTTTCTCATGCAGATTTTTTTCCTTATCTGGTATAAAAATTGCAGGTATTGTCTGCTGTCCCTCTACATCTGTACGTCCTTCATTTCCTTGCAGGCACCAGGCACACCTCTCCATGCCTTTACATACACCTTTCCCACTCAGTGCTGCACTGAATTTGTTTCTGTATCTTCATTAGGTATGTTGACAAATATCAATAATGTACAAATATTTTTTAAAAAAACCAGGACCTACCCAAAGCTGATCTGAACAATGTTAAACCATTCCAATTGTCTCTTAATTAGGGCTGTGTTTTCTGACAGAATGGCTATTTTAATACACTACTTAGTGTGGTTTCAGTTGTATTAGCATGAATTTAATCTTTACCCTACAGGAATAAGCAAAACTTCTAATTTTTTTTCTTTTTTTTTTAATATACCAATAGAGGGAGATACATAGCTCTGATTGTATGGACGTATTGAGACAGCCCAGGAGGTGCGTTTGTGTAAGACAGAGATCCACAAAGGCAACTAAATATCAAAGATTTCAAGGGAAGCCCAGTGCCTAAATGCTGTGGTAGCATCCAAATCAGCTGTAAATGCTTCTGATCTCATGCAGCACCTGAAAAGTTGTGAAAATCACCACAAGCAAGAAACAATTGAGGTTTTGATGGTTTCAGAAAATTGTTACAAAGACACTTTATGTATCCTTTTGCTATCAACAGCACACATGCTTTGTGCTCTGCAGCATGTCATCAAATGCTTCAGTTAATTACTCACTAATTATAACACTGTTGAATGGCTACACTGTGGCAACCATATAATTATGGAGCATAAAGTACTGAGCAGTTGCAAGGCTGAGCATATTGACTGATTACAATAAATCCCCTGCTTATTGTTGATATTTTTCACCTGCTTAACAATTGTAATGTTTGCCTATCATACCCTCAAACTCAGAGCAGTATATGAAGTGTTAGTAGCAGAAGTTAATTAAATTGGAAAGCAGGAAAGCTGTACTGAAATGGTAGTGTATGATGACAAATGTGTGTTGAAAGACAAAACCTGGAAATGGCCTTTCACAGCTGCCAGGGCACAGCATTTCTCTCACACCCATTACGTAACTCCCTCACGGAAAGAGGGAAAAGGAGAAAAGAGGTCACTGATGTTTTAAAAATACAGCGTGGTGAGTCAGAATCTCAGGGCAGCTCACAGAGATGGAGAGGGAGTTCAGCTTGCGTGTGCTTCCAGGCTTCCAACCTCACCAGGGGGAGAAGCCATTGAAAGAGCTGCTGGAAATGCTGCCAGCTAATGAGCCCTGCAGGGACTCCCCTGGCACGCTGGGGCTGGCTGTGGCACCGCGGGCCCTGCAATACCAGCGGGCTCCCCAGCCCGGGCTGCTAGGGAGCAGATGATGCACAGCTGGCTCAGGTTATACTGCCCGAACAGACTCTTACATCACAGGAAATGTCAAGAAAACATCTGAGGGCGGTTGCCTGGTCTGTTTTACGCTTGCTGGTACGAAATATAACCAGAGATCTTCATCTACCCTTTTTATGTTTAAGGGAAGACACACACACAAAAATCCAGCCCTGGGACTAAATAATTTTCTTCTTGTGCTTTCCACAAACCATTTTTTCTGTCCCCTCGAAATACATTGATGTTCAGGATCTGGGGAAGTGTATACTAAGCTGTCCCTGCCATTCATATCTTGCACTAGAGCCAAGAACAAGATACAAAGCTGTTCAGCAAAAGATGCTAATTCATTAAAACTCAATGAAAGCCTTGCTTGCTCATGCTGCTACAAGTAGTTCTTGCTGTGTTCTCAGAATGGAATGGCAAAGCAGGAAATGTCTGATCAAAGAGTTTTCCACTTCATATTTGGGAAAGTGAGTCACTCCGCACTGCTGTGGTTCTTGTTCCCTCCCAGTGCCGCCTGCCGTAGAAACGCGCACTCGGAGGAAGGCTCGGTGATTGTCATCTGCAGGGCATTGAAGTGCTACAGAGCCAGCTTTTCACTTCCAAGTGAACGGGAAGTTCTTTCAACAAAGACAAATCTTTCTTAAAACATGCTGCTAGTTCCTTCCCTGTGAATAGAGGCTGACTCTTGGAGCAGCCTTGCCTTTCTCTAGATTTAAGGGCTCTGAAAGTTGACAAGAAGCCTAGAGGATCTGTGTGAGTTATTAGCATAAAAGGACTCACAGTACACTTTGGAACTTCTGTATTTATTGTTGGTGTTCATTATCAAAAAGAATAAAATGTTTTAGCAAAATGTGATAAATTAATGCCATATGGAAAACTGCAACAATTGCAGAGTGTGGATTTGGATTACACTAGGAAGAAGATAATTGCTGGTGTAATTACACACAGCTCCAGACAGTGGTGTATCTGACCCATGGTCATTTTTATGCTCATACTAAAATGTCAATAATATCCTGAGATAGAACGTCACCCTGCACTCCTCCCCAGATCCTCTCAGCATTGTTACAGCTGATAATGCATCTGCAGTCTGCACATTTTTCTCAGAGCATTTATTTTGGAAATGTTCCATTCCTCAACCACCATATAAACTTTGGCTTAAGTGATAGCCTGGACCTGGAAGAGTTTCAGGACACAACAAGGGAGGCCAGGGCGTTTACTGATTTTCAATGCCTGTTGAGAATGATAGACTGGTAAGCTCTTCTGTGGATGATATATGTAAAGTGTGTGGCTGTTTGCCAGTATATTCGGTATATATAAAAAAGCAAGTTACTAAAAAGGGGACTACAGGGAGACAGCAAGACTCTTTACACTTTTTTCCTGCCATAGCCCTGGTCCCTCCTTTATATTTTTATTTTTTCTGAATTCAGTTAAGTCTTTTGTATTGTTGTAAGTGGGCCTAATTGTGGCCAATCTGTCATAAATTCTCTGAGATATTTGTGCATCTTTGAGCTTTTTTACTCATTTGAGGCAGTATTTCCTTTAAAATTTCAAAATCCTTTGTCCTTAGGATAATTTTATTGCATTCATTTCTTTGACATCCACAGGGTCTCACTAGAGAAAAGGTTGGCTCTGTTCTCTTTAGTGTGTCTCGTAGGGAAATATGAGTCATGACTTTTAAAACTCCTTTTGTTTCATGAAGATGTTACTTTTAGAATATTGCCAAGATGAGCCCAGGTTACCAGCTGGGAACAAGAAAGGATGAACAGGTCTCGCTTTACCATTCTTGTGCTTTCAGATTTTAAGCATTTTAGAAAGGCTAATATGAATTTTGCTTCTGCTACTTCATAACTCTTTTTGATCCTTAGAAGCTCTTGCAAACACAAGTTCTCAGACAATTTCTCTAGTTTTGGGAGCAGGGATTTGTAGGCAAAAAACATTCATGCTTTGATTTTGCATAATGAGGTGCAGGGAGATGTGTTTCAGATCATGGAACACAGTGGAAATTGCAGCATTGCAACCCTGCACAGACCCATGTGGAGCGCTGGAGATTGTGGCTCTACTGAGTATGAGGTCAAGTCACACTTGGAAAACACCACAAAATAGTATGGGATCAGTCCAGCACTGCTGCCGCAAATAGGAACTTTGTGGTTTATTCCTAAAACATGCAGAAGCAAAAGAACACTAGACCAAAACACTGCTTCTGGTTCCCCTTCTGTGAAATGTGAGTATCAGTCAAGTGTTGTTATGAGCTGTGAAAAGCTCAGTAGTCTGAACTTTTACTAATCATAGAATTCAGAGAAGATGACTGGTTTTGTCAAGGAGCCAGAGGAGTATGTGATGTAAATCTGCAGTTCCATTGATTTCAGGAGAACCAAACAGACTTGTGCTGCATCAAGAAATCTGATGGAAAATGATCGACAAATTACATTAATCATTTTAACCCCTAAAAAGCCATATCAGCATGCAAAACTCTCAGTGAAACCTATGCGAACCATGAGCACGTAGCTTTGAGGGAATGGCTCAGGCTAACTGTGAAACTTAATCCTTAAGTTCTAATTAGGTGGTGGGTAGATCTGCCGTGGGTGCTGGAAGTTCACCAGGGCCCTGCTCTTCACCCTTTTGTACTGAAGGTGCAGTTCTGGGGAGCAAGAGGAGCTAGCCTAGAGGAATGTGGTTCTTTTCAGGTCAGGAGAGGACTGATTTTCTTTGTAAAGACTTTTTCCTTTCCCTGTGCCAAGGATCATTTGCTAGTTTAAAAGAACATCTCCCTCTTTGAAAGGGAGCAACCACCAGCAGCTCTGTTTCATTTTTCTCAAGAGGTGTGGTGGTGGGCGGGGGTAGGCAGGTGACAAACCGGCAGCGTGTGCCTTCGCACCGCCGTGCTCCAGGGACACGGGGAGCTGAGCCCGTGCCGGGAGCTGAGCCCGTGTAAGGAGCTGAGCCCGTGT
>VWPU01007976.1:0-51688 GCA_013398955.1 Callaeas wilsoni | reverse complement strand
GGAGCTGAGCCCGTGTGGGGAGCTGAGCCCGTGCCTGGAGTTGAGCCCGTGTCCGGAGCTGAGCCCGTGTAAGGAGCTGAGCCCGTGCGGGGAGCTGAGCCCGTGTCCGGAGCTGAGCCCGTGTCCGGAGCTGAGCCCGTGTAAGGAGCTGAGCCCGTGTAAGGAGCTGAGCCCGTGTCCGGAGCTGAGCCCGTGCCGGGAGCTGAGCCCGTGCCGGGAGCTGCGGAGACCGAGTGAGTGTTCGCTGCACATGCTCCGTTAGTCCCATTACCGGCTCCGTAACGAGCAAGCGAGAAGGAGCTGCCTTGTGACACAACTACTAACTCACCGTGTCATTCACGAAGGAAATTTAATCTCGTGTTTGCAGTTTAATTCGGGCTTATCCATTAATCATTTTCCCGTGCACAGATACTGCTCCGTACTGAGTGCGGCCGTGGGGCCGGGCCCGTGGGCACAGCGGGAGCCGGCAGTGGCCGTGCGGGGTTCGGCCCTGCACCGAGCAGCCATTCCCTCGGTCCGGCTGAGCCCTGTGGAACAGGCCGACAGCGCTGCAGAAAAACACCGCTCTCCGGAGTCTGCACCAAACACGAATTAGCTCGCAGCCTTTCCCCAGCCACTGCTCCGGGTAGATCTGCCGGCAGCGGACACGGGCCAGAGACAGGGGCAGAGGCGGTGCTTTCAGGGCAGGACGGGGAACAGCGCTCCTGAAGAAGCAGCGTTTGGATCTCCCTCACTGCAGGCAGCAGCAGCGGGGCTTGATTTATCCCTGGCCTCGCGTGTGCAGCAGCACTGGCACAGGACGCGTTTCTCCCCGAGCATGGCTGGGGCTGCCAGGGAAGCCGCCGGGGTGAAGCAGGTCTGGTGTGGAAGTTCAGAGCCAGCTTCAGCTGCTGGGAGCTGTGAGCAGCAGGGCCTGGAGGCGTTCACCAGCTTTTGCCCACTTGGAAGTGCCTGACCGAGGTGGTACAATGGTACAGCAGCATGGATTTTTTTCAGTTTTAGCAATGAACACAATTTCTGAGGCCTAAAAATAAAACTGGGGACAAGATGAGTAATTTTTTTAAAGGTCACCTTATTTTTTTTTTTCCAAGAACACCTTTTCGACATTCTTTTTTGGTGAAACGCTTTCTCTGATAACACAAACCTGTGTTAACAAAAGAATAGGTAAACTGGCCGGGGTAGCTGAAATAAATATTATTTTTTTACCTCAAACAAAATGTTTGGGGTTTTTTGGGGGGATCTTTTTGGGTTTTTTTTTATTCTATTTAATTTACCTGGGGTCTTAAATTTTTTCATAGAAAAAATGGCCTAAAATGAAATCTCAAATTGTTTTGAACTGATCGCATTTTCTCAGCTTTTCCTTTCTCTTATCTTTATTTTTTGCTCACATGCTTTCCTCTTTAGTGGAAAATGAAATTCGCTCCATGTTTGTATTAGGGTTTTGCCTGGAGTTGGTTCTCTGACCTGCACGGAGACTTTTGATGCCATGGGTATTCTTTAAAGACACTTAGGTCTGCCCGGTGACCCATCCGTGCTCTGACTGAGCTGCTGCGACGGGGCCGTATGGCAACGACAAAATAGGCATGGGATGCTAATCCACATCCTCTGCCACTTTTCACCATGTGCATTGCAGATAAAATCCAAACCTAGCTCTTAATTCTACCCTGAGAGTCAAACAAAATAGCTGTGCTGCTGTTGTATGGTTCTGGTTTTGTGTTTTCCTTCCTTACAAAGCAGGAATGGCAAATATGCTTCCCTTTAAACCTGTTCTTAGTTTGACACTCTTAAAATACTGTTTACTAACTTATGATAAAAGCTATGGATTTGGTTCTTTCAGGAGGATCTAAACTACTAATGACCAAAAGATACACTAGAGAAGTGGCTGTCATCCTCTGCAATTTTCCGTTTCTTCTTTAAATTTGCAAAATTATTTTTCAAATTTCTGCCAATGAAAACACTATCAACCTGGTTGAGACACAACTGTGTGAAGAGCAGAGCCTCTTACAATAGGAAAGGGGGAAAAAACATAATAGATGACTGGGGTGCCTTCTTTCATTTTTTGACCTTTAATTGAAAGATTGAAGATAAGTAGTTCCTGGGAGAAAGCAAAAGGCTGATTCACTTACCCTGTAGCTCTGAGTGAAAAAGCTTCCTGGAAGGCTTACTATATATTATGAATCATCCTCTTGTCATTCCAAGAAGTTCATAGACAAGTAAAATGTTAGAAATGGATTGGAAGTGGAGTGATGGGCAGTAAGGCCTAAGTGAGAGGTTAAAGGTCTCAAGATAATACATTCCGGCATCCCTCAGGATATTTTTGTAAAACTGGTGGTTCTGACCTCAGGAATCCTTGTCTCCATGTATTAGGATTCACTACTCTCTTAGAATAATGTCATTTTGAAAAGTTCACTTGCTTTATATGAAGTTTTAAAAATGAAGACGGAGTTTTCTTTCAAGGAAATCAGATGGAGTCATCACTGCTTCGTGCTTAGGGGACTGTAGAGCATGTGGGGTTGAATGACAGCCATTTCAAACCCTGTAACATAAATGAGATCAGATATAAAACAGATTTGATCACAGTAAGCACAAAGGAATCAATTATTAAATCCTCGAGGGTGGCACAGTGTACTATAGGTGGAAGAGAATAAGCGTTTGCATTTCAGGAGACAGAATAGGGGTAGGAAGAGTAGCAAATCCTCTGCTTGGGATGGGAATCAAGTGTTTCACAGTATGGCAAGAATTCAATTGACCTTGGAATTACATGAGCCCCTTATTCTTTTTCAGAACCACATCCTCTCAGGATGCTTATTAGGACACCTAATCCTCACTGTTGACATAAGTTTGTTACATATTCTTTCTAAAATGTAACTTTTAAGATATGTTTTTTAGTCAAGGTAATAGCTTAGTGACCGTTCCTTAAGGTGACTACCAAAACAATTGTGTGCCAGAGAACCAACGTTCCTGTGTTCAATCCTTTTCTGGCCTCATGTGAGTGCAAACTGAGGAATGCTGCATTTTCTGTAGCTGTTCACTTTTAACCAGAGGTGACAGGGGATGAACACACCTTTTTCTCTGCTGTAATCTCTTCCATCATGCACATTTGACCAATGTGCAGTGCCTCCAAATCTCTACGTGGACAGCCCCACTAGCCCTAGTACTCTGCAATGAGAGATGGGGAAGAACTACTGCATTGGCAGAAGTAGCCAGATGTTTTAATGCCTTTCTTAAAGGACTGGCATAACGGTACAGCTTCACCGACATGTTCCCAGTTTACATGGGAGCTGAAACAGACTGTGAGACGTTTCTGTGTTTGACTGAGTGTGCTGGTCTCAGCTGGCATAGAGTTCATTTCCTTCTCAGTAGCTGGTACAGTGCTGTGTTTGGGATGCAGCTTGAAGAGAACGTTGTTAACACAGTGAAGCTTGGCTGCTGCTGAGCAGGGTTTGCTCTGGGTCCCAGATGTTCCCGTGTCTTGTGCTCTGCCCGTGTGGGGCTGAGCAATAAACAGAGAGTGAGCACAGCCAGGGCAGCTGACCCACACTGGCCAAGGAAGTGTTCCATGCTCAGAATAT
This sequence comes from Callaeas wilsoni, assembly GCA_013398955.1. Lineage (NCBI taxonomy): Eukaryota > Metazoa > Chordata > Aves > Passeriformes > Callaeidae > Callaeas > Callaeas wilsoni. Next base: position 48,116 of record VWPU01007976.1, on the reverse strand, counting down.
AAACTGGGAGGAGCTGGCCAGGAGCAGCTGATGGCTGCTTGGGGATGGGATGGACACTGGTCAAAGGGTGGAGAGCAACTACTGTCCATCACTTGTTTTTCTTGGGGTTTATTTCTCTCTCTCTGTCTTGTTCATTACAATTATTATTATTATCGTTATAGTTATTTTAGAATTATTTATTAGTATTATTAGGATTATTGTATTTTACTTTATTGAAGTTACCAAACTGTTCTTACCTCAACCCCTTGAGTTCTTTTTTTAGCTCCTCTGATTCTCTCCGCCACCCCACTGCAGGGGAGAGCTGGAGAGTGGCTGTGTGGTACTTCATTGCCATGTGGTGCTAAACCACAACCTTGAGCAGCAGCTTTCAAAATTACTGCAGCTTGGATTTGAAATAAACACTTCACTGAGGTGAATACGGTACTGAAGAGTGAATGCTTCTGTGCCTTTTTCTGCTGATATTGTTTAGCTGGAGACAGCTTTCTGCAAGACTGGATTACCAGGGCAAGAGTGCATTGATTTACATTCTGAAGGTTATCTTTCTAGTGGGAAAAGGCACAACAGTGTGTGTGTCTGTTTTTATAACTGTAGATTTTGAGGAAAAATGTATGCTAAAATAAAACAAGGGTTGAGGAGGAATAGTACTGTGTGGATTTCTAAATAGTGAACTTTAATACTGGAGGAAAGAGGGTTTTATATTCCGGTTGACTTTTCAGTGCTCCTGCTCACATGCTGGCATGCATCACAATAATGTGTTTTCACCCTTGCATTTTGCTTTAGCTATTGACTCATTGACTTGTTTGTTGATAGAAGACAGACAGCTGAACGGATCCCAGGAGGGGGTGACCAGATTTTTGATCACTAATGGTGCAGTACCTCAGACCCCTCTATAAGGAATGCCATTTGATTTGATTTGAAGAGTTAATATTATATTATCTAAAGTGCTTTTTACGATTGATTTATATACTCCTACTTTCACATTAATTGGGAAGTATCTATTGTTATCTCTCTAAAGGTCAGCTTCTCCTCTGCTTACTCACATAAGTAATGTAATTGATGGCAGTGCATCTGCTCAGGAGAATAAGGAGATCCTGATTTGATGCCATGTTAGACGGAATAGCTCCAGTAAGTCTGAATGTAGGTGTTGAAGAACAATATAACTTCCGAGAAATACACCTTATCTCTTGCATATCTCAGCGTAGTTTTCTTTCTTATTTTGTCTAGAATACCGTTAAGAGTAAATTTGAGCTCTTTTACAAATAATTTTCAAGTTTACTCATAAGGAGATAATCCTGGGCAAGCTCAAATCCTTCACCAAATGTTCTGTTCTGATCATCATCTGCTTAGAGCAGAGCTGGACAAGCAGTTGCTTGGGGATTATTCCAGCTCTGGATTCTTCCTTTACTGTGCCAGTTGTACCATCACATTAAAGTAACTCAGAAATGGCATTTCTACATCACTCAGCATTATTCATGTTGTGTTGTTCAGCAGAGAAGGAAAATTAAGCTGGGAGTTTTAAAAGTACATCTATAAAGAAGGATGCAAAAGGATTGCTTATTGGAACTTATATTAGGTCTTTCCCTGTACCCTCACTTCTGAACATCACTCCTATAATTCTGCCTCCCTGTCGTTCTTCTGAAGTGAGTGATGACCATATGCTTCTTTTTGTTCAATTATTTTTGACAGTGTTTATTTCTGACACATTAACCAATGCTTTTAGTCACAATTATCTCAAAGGACTTGGAATTAACATTTTAATAAGATATAATCTGCTTCCATTCATAACTTTTGGCTTTTAAATTATAGCACACACAATACTTTAGTGCTGAATCATTTGAGGGATTCTACAAAATGTAGAGATAATTGAAATGAGGATTTAAACTTGGATTATTGAAAGGAAGATTAAATTCAATCTGTGAACAGCTTGAAATGTTTTATGTTAATACAATCACAAAAATTCTGTCAGATTTAGAGTGTAGAGCCCACAGTTCAGTCAGAAGGAAGAAACAGATACTTTTTCCTCTAGATTTGAAATATATTTAAACTGTAAAGGGGGAAAAGGAGCGTATTTACAAATATGGAACTACAGGAAAACAAAATTTAGAGGTTTAGGAGGTCTTGTACCCATCAACAGAGTTTCTTCAATATAGAAAAATAAGGCTAAAAAGTACCTCAATACATCTTTTAGTTCATCTTCTTGCTTCAAAGCAGGATGTGCAGGATACTTCTGCCAGTCCGGGCAGATGTTTATCTGTCTAACTTCATGCTCTGGATTTCTAAAAGTAAGGCCCTTGTGGTCCCCCCAGACAAGCTATTTCCGAGCTTTATTATCTCTCATACCAAGGAAAAAAGCCTCCTTCCTATAATTATGCACAATTACACACCCTGTTTATCCGGACCCAAACTGTTTTGTTCTTCCTGGCAACTGCCATTTGTGTTCTTCAAGACTGTTCTCTGTGTCAGACACCCTCTCCCCTCATCATTTCTGTCTGTGGGTTTGCCCTCTCAAACTCCCTATCGTAGATTATGTTCCCTGTGTGGATTTCTGGTATAATCCAGGTAGCAGTTGCTTTTTATTTTTTTGCTGCATGATACAGTTCACTCATGCTCATTTTATAATCTGTTATCTCATTTTTTTTCTCTCCTCAGACCTGCATTTCTGCCTCTATTTCTGCATAAGCAAGAAAAAGTCCTTATCTTTAGCCTTAATTAGTTTTATCTTTTTTATTTCCACACCAGTGCTTCAGTTAGGCAAAATAATTTTGATTTCCGTTCCTGTTCTCTAGCATACCTGCAGGCCTTCCTGCTTAGGTGTCATCTGCATCAGAAAGCATTTCTCCTTGAAGAAACCTTGAATAAAGCCAGACCCAGGATAGAGCTCAGCTTCTTCCCTTCTTCCTGTTATTGAAGGAAATAAGACAATTTTTGGACACAATTTATTCTTGCAAATTCCATGTCACCTGTTACCTACCTTATTGTTAACTTTCAGGTGCTTACAAATAATTTTATTCATTCCTCTTTTTTTTTTCTCCCCAGGAGCTGGAAGCTGGAGTTAAGCTAGCTGTCTGTCTGTCTGTCTGTCTATCTATCTGTCTATCTATCTATCTATCTATCTATCTATCCAATAAAATTTTCAAGCTACTCTTTTCATCCATTTTTGTATTAGGATTGGATTTATTATTCTGGTAAACTCTTCTCTCTCCAAGTTCCCATAATTACTTCTGAGATGTTTTCAGCTTGTTCTCTGCATATTTTATGATGAACATCATCAGGTCTAGAGTGTTTGAATCACCTTAGTTATCTTAATATTCTCTAACCTATCAAGTCCTCCTTCTTCTCTGAGATCTTATCCTTTTTTATGGCAATGAAGGCACCTGACTTCTACTCGTGGTTGACTCACCCTGTGAGGAAGGAGGTGCAGCCCCCTCTGCCAGGTCCTGGATAATTCCCTCGCGCCGTTTTCTACAGCAGCACTGGGGAGGTTGTAAGGATTCTGCAGCAGAAGTTTCAGATGCCCGACCCCAGCCCTCTAAGGACCCTCAGGCTGCAGAGCAGGAGGTGTCTGTGCTCCAGGGCAGCTCTGTGGGTCTGCCAGGCCACGGAGGGACAGGCTCAGCCCCCGCGCTGGTGCCACCGCAGCTGGGGACAGCGCTGAGGACAAGCCTGCCCTGAAGGGCTGCTCTGCTCCTACAGGCAGTGCAGTCCTGGCAGTTCTGTTTTCTTTGAGGGACTTCCATGTGCCTCAGTATAAAAGCAGAATTTTACACTTAGTTATGTTGCATTATTGCGGTTTCCTCCTGTAACACACCTCGTTAGCTTGTGATCTGTTTATTGATCACAGAACCATGGAGAGGCATCCTAACCAAACCCCTGTGCAAGGATGGAAGACAAAATTGAAATGCTTCGGACAGATTTTTGCCTTATCTGTTCTTAAAAACTCTGCAACTCTCCTAAGTAGTTATTTCAGCATCCAACTGTCCTGGTAGCTGGGAAGGATTTGCTCGTGTGCTCTAAATAATTCTTGTTTCATTATAAGCCATTTATTTTCTGTCCTGTCCTAGTGGAAAAGCTAAAAAGTTTATTATCTTTCTCTCTGTGGCAATTGTGAATGTAGTGGCAGATTGCTGTCTCATGTCCAGGCAAGGTGTTCTTCAATATTTACACCATTTCCCTTGAAATATGTTTTAAACATGTTGGGGACAGAGAATAACTTGCTCAGTTTTGGAGCTGACAGAATGTGAAATCATCTATTGATTCTGTTATTAACCTAAAATATGTTTGATCAGCTTTTCTCACTTTTCACTGCACAATCCTCCATAATGCTACACTTTATTTTTTATTACGTTTTGATATTGTCACAGGTACAAGTTTAAACAGGAAAAAAACAGAACTTATGCAAGAATCAAATATCAAAGCAAATATTTGATTTTTGTGTAGTTTCCAGAATACAAAATTAGTCCCCAGTGTGAGCAGACACCATTCTTTGGAATTAATGGAGATATGCAGAGTTATCGTGAGTCTGAGCTGGCTTTTCACTGCGGTATTGGTTCTGCATGTGCAGCAGTCACAAATCTCCTGCCAGTTATATTCAGAGAAAATATAAAGCGTATTTAAGGACACATATATGTGTTTCCATGTTAATGTCGTCATAATAGAACTTAAACTGAGGCTGTTAGATTAATAAGAGGTACCAGATTTTTGTTTGCAAGATTAATCAAACAAACATATAGTCTTAAACCAATTTGTAGAGCATCAGCATTGCAGAGTTCTCCAGCACGTGGGGTAGATAAACAGTTTCATGTTTAACAAGACACATGTGAAAGCTTCAAGCTGTGACTGCAACCCACAAGGTCAACCAAAAGGAAGAAATATTGGGATAAACAGAATTACATCTCAAAATTTATGGATTGATAGGGTGACAGGAAGAATAATAGCAAACAAGAATATAGTTCAGCAGAAACCAGGATGAGCATTTTTTTATCAAAGATCAGATACTGATCCTTCACCCAGCAAAGGGTGAAACCTGAGGCTAGGGGGCTCAGCCAGAGGAGCTGATATTTGCATATGGTTTCATTATCCCACAGTTATAAATCTGAGCACTCTCAGTGGTATCAATGCCTTGCAGAAAACCATGCCTCTGAGAAAGAAAGAGGAGGGACAGATAACAAAGGAGATGCTGGTGGAACAGGCTACATCAGCGTCAGATTTGCAAAGCTGTTGCATTTCACCTGGCATGAATTCTGTATTGAGGCTAAATTCGCTCTGAGAGCAAGTTCCTTCTCTCCCAAAAGGCAGATTGGAAACATAATTTGTGTTTGCATAATATCCGTGAAAGTTTAGTTTTTATTATATTTGACTTTTCATAAGTGCATTACAACCTGGATGTAGCACTGCACACCTGGGCAGAGCACCTTGTCAGGTCCTGCCTCGGCACAGCCCCTAGGCTTCCAATAACAATCCATAGCCCTCTGCAGCAAGTGCTGTGTGAAATCACACACATTCCAACGTGTTAAGGCTTAGCAGTCATGGTGGAATTAAAAATGAAAGGTATAAAAACCATAGTTTTTTATAAATAAATAAATAAAGTGAAACTGGAGCTTATTTAAATACTTTTGTCAAGTGTCAGCATTTGACTTTTTGCAAGATACATGTCTTTATGGAGTGAATAGAATAGCTATACCCTATTGTTCTTCTGAGTTTTCTTTCCTGGCTTTTTTCCTCTGAGTAATAACAATCAGACTACAAGATGTGATCAGAGGTTGCTGTTAGTACAGAGCATCTCAAGCAGATGCAAAAGGTGGCACGAAAGATCTCAGCAATAACTATCACATGTAAACTCTGCTGGGCCTCCATAGCAGGAGAAACTTGCAAGGTCTTTTTTGTGATACTGTGCATATAAGAGAATCCCCAAAAACTTTCACGTGGAAGAAGATCTTTGTGGGGAAAAGGACATAGCCATTGGCATATTTGAGATAATTGAAATCAATGACCAAATGCTTGTTAAAAGTTAGTTATTAATATTTATGCTGAGATTTTCAAAGGAGCCTAAGGGAAATGTATGCTCCTGACTCATTGAAATTCACCAGGAGCTGAGTGCCTAACTCCCTTAGCTCCTGCTGGAAATCCCAGCCTTAATCTCTGTGTGACAATCTGATTTTGATGTTTTACAAACCATACTACCAATAATAAGGATATGCTCAGGAAGCTGGGAAAACATTGTGAGTGCTTCTATTTAGTGCCTTTATTTTGACATAATTGTTTAAAGGGCTTTAGATGGAAATTTGTGAAGTGAAGCAATTTCCAGCTGAAAGCCTCATAGCATAGGCTTCAGTCTGTGATAGTGATGTAAACACGTGCATTAAACTTTGTAATGGATTTTATGAAACTTAATGAGCAAATTTTTATTGTGTATATATGCATGTAATACCATGCGGAAACTATCCTTGTTTCTTTGTTTTTCTTTGCCTACAGCTAGAAATAAATTTGACATGCCATATTATTACATTGTCCTAGTTCACTGTAAGTTTATAACATTACCTAAAACTCGAGCCTTTATTTGAAATTGCTGGCAAAAGTGATATTCTCTCATGCCTTCTGCTCAGAATTATATGTAAAATGCACCCGATAATTTTAAAAATAAGTTGATGGCAAATTTTTTGTCATATTTATTTCTAATGTGGTTGCAACTGTGAATCTCCAACTAAGACAAGCCAGTCAGCTCAGTTCCTCAAAGACTCGCTGTAACATTGTGAGCAGATACAAACAGGTGTTGGTAAAGTTTCAAATGGCTGCTTTTGTTCAAAGACACTAAGATCTGTGTGACTATGAAAATTCATGTTTTTCTCCTGCACTTCTGCTGGCATCAAGCTGATTGCAGAAGTATAACCAAAGGGAAAAGCCTCACTCATACTGGTATTTCTGTCAACCTGACTTCATAATCCCAAACTATTTTATTTATAAGGTACCCAAGGGTAGAAATAATTTAATATGTCAGCACGTGTTTCAGCTAACTGCCTTCTCAAAAATGGAGTAAGCTACAAAGCCCAGTTCTTTTTACATAGCTGGAAATTTTAGCAGTCTTTACTGTTGAAACAGGTGAAGGATTCCTCATGGCATCAGAAACCTCTCCACCTTTAGTAACTTGACTTCTACATTATTGTTCCTGTAAACTATCATCTTAAGCCACAGGTCAAGTGTGCTTATAGACTCATAAAAATGTCCTGTAAAAGAGAAACTGATTGCTAATCAGTGAACTATTGTAGTTAAGCTCCACTGTGTTATAATACTGGAGTAGGATCATTTCCATCTTTCAAAGGACAGTATTTTCACTGTGATGTTTCTTTCAGATGAAAGATGTATTTTGAACGTCAAGAGCTGTAGAAAAGCCAACACAAAATATGTACCATTCACATTAGCAACAGTTAATGTTGAGAGGCATCAATGGTAAGGTGACTGGATAGCTGTAAACACCACACCCAGTGAGGGATGAACCATTTTATCACTCTTGTATGGCTGAACAGCAGGGCCAAACTCAGGCCCATGGGCTCATGGACAGCTTGGCTCCGGTGCCATGTGTGTGGTAAATAATATTGGGAATACTCAGCAACATCACACTTCACTGTCCTGCTGAAACCAGGGGATTCCTTGCTTCCTTAAAGAAATATTTATTGAAACAGACATTAATGTTCTTCTTCCTGTATTATTGAGGGGCTCAGTACTTCTCCCCCAGTGTTCTTTGAGATTGTATTCACTGCAGGCGAGGTGTTACTGGCATAGCTCAAGGTCCACTTGGCTCAATCAGCCATGGGATTTTAATATTCTTATGCCTGATTAGAAGTTCAAGCATAACTTGCAACAAGCAGAGCTGGTTGAACTTCTTTCCATGTGAAAATGTAGGAAAAAATAATCGAACTGAAGAAAACTGTCAACTTTGTCAGTGCTTTTCCCCCACCCTCTTTGATTAATTATGACACTCTTGTTTTCCAAATTTGAACGTTTAAAGAAAAAAAATCCAAAATTTCGTATTATTCCATTCTAATGTGATTTCAGTTACTCTGCCCAAGGCATGAGAACACAAGATTTAATAGAGACCACAAATGGTAGCATTGGTTAACTGGGCTTCAGGAGCTTCTTTCAGCTGCTCCTGCTAAGAGAAAATCTCTGGCACTCACAGATCACCCTGTGAAGTCCTAGCCCCACTGAAGGCCCCAGGAAGCTCAGTTGCCCTTACTGGTAACAGAGATTACCAATCTACTTTTATGATAAATATGCCCCAAAGCTGTGTACGTACAGGTTCTCTTTACAAACTTTTAGAAGCTGACTATTCAACAAGCCATTATCCAAGGTGTGAAGAGCCTGGTGAGCATTTCTAATCTTGTTAACACCATTGTGAGGAACACAAGTGCAGCAGGATTCATCTGACAAGAGGCAACAGGGCAAAGCCTCCTCAGCAATTCACCCAAGTGTCATCTTTGGTTTGCAAGTGGAATGGCACCTTTGTCTTCAGAAACGTGTAAAGTGTCACTGCCTGAAACATCACGCTGAGCCTTGTCGTGCCCGTTTCCATGGGCCTGATTGTGCACTGCTAATCTACAGGCTTTGGAACGGCTTCCCTTGCTAAATCCAGTTGAAGGCTGAAAAGTGCTTGATAAATCCTTAGGGTGCTTTAACTTTGAAGAATTCTTTCGCAGCTGAGACAAACAGGATTAGTACATGTGGCCTTCCATAAGGGAGCTCTAGATCTCCCTTTCATTGATAGAGCATCCCTTGCTTTTTTTTTCTCTCATTGATACCTCTTGATCAGAAAGGTAAAAAGATCAATAGGTTTGTAAAAACATCTTTTTAGCCATAATAAAATATCTTTTGAACTCTATGTTACAAGACTGTGATTCAGAGCTTTCTAATTTAGCTATAAAGTATGTTCTGGGCAACATTTTCTGATAGGAAAGTGTGCTGAAGTCAGTGGAATGCTTTCTAATAATTTCCAGAGGCTCTGGATCAGGTTTTAAAATTTTATCCTGTTTTTATTTTTTTTTCCTAAGGTGGTGTGGTTCCAGCTGCATCACTAGATATGTTCTACTATTTAAAAAAAATTACCAATACACCAAAGCTTACATGATCACTGTAATTAAGGGTTTAGAGATTGCTTGGCTCTCACAAGTGCTTTAAATTACTATTTTCAAAATGAAACCTTGGAAGCTGCTAAAGGCTAACCAGTCTGTGGTCCTTTGGCAGGTATTTTCACCTATGTGAATAAGTGGCTTTTACTCTCCATTTACTGAAAGTACTGGCAACCACCTGCCCTTATGTTTGGAGAAGCAAGTTCTGTCATCTGAGAGGTGTAAGCAGGAAGAAAAATCAAGGCCTTTTACCCACCACACCTTCCAAACGTAAATGTGTGGTGACCCAGTTTGCAAAAGCAATGGAGAACCATCCTGGATGCTGCACATTGTCTGCAAAGCTGAGAGGGTTGTGCTGCCAGGGAAAATGCCTGGCAGGTTACAGTGCCTGGAAAGTTAGCTCATTCATTTTGGAAGTGTTTTAAGTCCATCAAAAAGAATTCTGTACTAGGACATGGAAACACAAGTGATTGAATCACACAAAAGAGCCCTGCTCAGCCTCTTCGGTGCCTGGGGAGCCCTGGCCCCTTTTGAAAGGCAATCTGCCCGTTTGGACTGAGCTGAGCACTTGCTTCCCCCTGCAGCCGGTCTGGAAAGGCACACACGGTGTCCACAACGAACACCTGAGCAGAACACATGAGCACACGCTGGCAACACCAAATTCAGGAGTGATGCACTGGTGTGCTCTGGTATCGGTATGGCTGCTCCCGGTCCTTGTATAAAGCACTGCTCTAGAAAGTGTGAGACTGTTTCCCTGCTCTTTCAAGCTGAGGAAGATCAAAGCCTCATTGCTAAAGGAAACACTGTCAGCACCCGCCCCTGGGCGCTGTCCAAAGTGAGGCTGCCCTTCACCCCTTAGGTGAGATCTGGGCCAGTGCATAGGCCAGAGAAAGCAGAGACAAACAACGCGGTGTGTGTGAGCAGAGCACCCACCCTGCTGAGAGCAGCTCAGGTACCAAAGCAGCACAGCAGTGATGCTTCTCAGCAGAGCAGTTTATTGCAGCTGGGCTTGGGTGGCCCTTTCTCGTACCATGCTGTGTGGAGTACATATTCATAGAGAAAGGCAGGGCTTCAGAAACAATTCTCTGTTCAGCAAACCCTATTCCTTCCCTTAGGTGTCTTGCACCTCACTTTTCTGTCTCCAGTGAATTCCCTTCGTAGCCATGATTAGGGAATTCTGCTGCCAGAGTTAACTGCCTCTGGGCCTTACTCGCCTGTGTGGTCTCTGGCAAACAGTGCCTTGTGAATAACAGCAAATGCTTTGGCTTGCAACGTTTTTCAAATCATGTTTAACACAGAGGAAAAGCATCTTTGACAGCTCTGCAAACTCAGTCTTGAGATACAATAGACTTTTACATCGCTGCAGTTTAAAACGTTAATAGCATACGGTTTAAAACCTGCCTACCTAGATAGTAACATGACAGATTTTAAGCAGCTTTAAGCCTCTCTAAAGTAAACAATACTAATACTAAAAAAATTGTTATTTCAAGTTCTTTCCTTCTTTTTTATTTTTTTTTCCTTTTTTGTAAAGGGAAACCCTGCAAACATGGCAAATGTGTATCTTTTCTGTCACTTGATAGAAAAGCAGCAAAACATACAGAAGAAAAGCCTTTCTCTCTGGCTGATTTCCCAAATGTACTTTGAGTTACCAACCACATTTAAGAGGCTGCTGGAGCTTCTTTGTACAGTGAGAAAGTGCTGAAACAGAAAAAGCATTGAGCAGAATATGCAATGACTTTGTCACAATTATGGGCATCAAACACAGGGTTTTCAGACACAATCCTTTATCCTGCAGATGTTTCAGCTCAGTGTGTTGATCAGCACATTGCCCCAGGAAATTGCCTCACTGATCAAAAAGTGTCTGTGTGTGCTCCCCTTGCACATATGTAGCTTAGTCTTTTCAGGACAACCACTGGTTTCAATATTCAGGAGATAGCAAAATTGTAGACAAACAGTTGAAACACTCCACTGGTGCACCTTGACTCATTAGAAATGCTGCATCTATAGTAAGCAAAAATATTCTCCATCACAACTAAGATTCAGCACTTAGGATGTGTGTAGGAACATAACCTTTGCCTCTTTGTTTAATGCTCTCCTTTGGGAAACAAATGCCTTTTGAGATATCAGGAAATGCAAGCTCAGTCATGGTAACATTTAGTTTTCCTTTCAACCTGCTGTGTATAAAATCTGCCAGTGAGTGAGAATTTTCTTGGTACTTTAGACATGAGGTCAAATTCTTTCCCGTTATTATCTCTTTTGCTTAGATGAAGTCACATCAGAAGAAAATTTAATTTCATCGCTCTTGTCTTTTTTTTTGTTTTGCTAGAACTGTGGCCACTGTATAAAGCTGGCTAAGAGTTATTTGTTTCTGTGCCAGAAATAACTTTCCTTCTTCACAAAGCTGGTCAGCGGATTTGTGCCTTTCCTTTGGCAGATACTCACCTTTTGCCATTTTGCGACTGAATTTTGAAGATGCCGAGGGCCAGGACCCTCCTGTGAACTTCACTGACAGCTGGATGGACTTGGCAGAGAGAACCCATCTTACGGGTAAGCACTCAAAAATGGAGTTTCCATTGTTTCCTGACAGTGCCAAGGCTCCAAACCACAGGCTGTCCCCCATCAGTTAATGATTAAGGGCTGAACATTTGGATCTGAGCTCACCCACTTAACACTCTGGGCATTTACACAAGAGATCAGGTTGGTTGTTCAGCAAGTCACAGCTCCAGGGAAGGGCAGAGTGGCAGGCAGGATTGTCAGTCACAAGTGCCTCTCTCCCCCATTCCCTGTCCTTCTTCCTGCTGGCAGTTCAGGCTAGGGCCTAACAGTGAAGAGAAGACCCCACATTGGCAGGGTGTCAGGGAAACCAGATCTGTGCTGAAGAAACACCAGGAGGAACACAGGTTAGACCATCTCCTGTGGACAGGGAACGGTGAGTCTGTGCTTGCCCCTTCAGCAGAGAGGAAGGAAGTATTGTATCATTCTCCTATCATCTTCACCTAAGGTCCTTCCAACCCAGCTGAGCCAAACCAGAGGGAAAATTAAAGAAGTAAAATATTCTGTGCTTTGCAAAAGGGAAGGGAAGAACAAAGTGTAATTCTTCAACCTGCTGTTTCACGGAGAAGCAACATGTGTCCATAATTCAATCTAGTGCTCCCTCATTAGCTCTACAAAGCATTTGAACTTTCATTCAGAAATTGGATTTGGTAGATGTGACGTGTTCTGCTGTGGACCAGAAGGCAAGTTCATTAGAAAAATTGCAAGGCTAAGTCCTTTTTACCTCAGAACAAGCTTTTGGATTTTGTTAATCAGGAACATTTGTCATTTACATTGATGATAAACATTTAACAAGTAATCTGCTCTGGGAGGAATTTGATTTATTGCTGCAGTCTGGGTTTGTGCTATTAAAAACAATAATAATGTTTTGCACCCGTATAGGCAGTTTAAGCAAAGGATAGAACAGATTTCCTAAGCTCTAGCTGGCTCAGTGTGGTTTTCCGTGTCCTGATGAGAAGAATTTGCCAGAAACAGGCTTGTTGGGATCAAAAGGACATGGAAAAACAAGAGCAGACTCTTGTGCAAGTTTGTCGTTGTGTTTAAGAATGAATGGTGGGGCTCGACAGGATTTCTTCCATTTCATTTCTCTCAGATGGATTTAATTTAAGACTGAGCTTTTCAGAGTAGTGCTAGGAAAATATTTCATTTTTGAAGTTAAATTTGGGTAGGATTATGAATATTATGAATAAATTGTGTTGAAAGTTTTCAACTTTTTCTTGAAGTAAATTAAGCATTTGTTAAGGTTATGGTTGTTTTGGGTTTGTTTGTTTTTTTTTTCCATAGGTGTTTGTTTTCCTTCAAAAGTAAAGATTTGTTTTCATTACAAAAACGAAAACCTGTAAACTTAAAATATTTGGTTTGGTTGTAAAATTTCATCCCTCCCCTTGCGCCACCCGCAGTAATCAAAATTTAGTTGTTGAAACTTACAGTATTTTCAGGGAGGTAGGGAGGAAGATCCAAGAAAGGAATTCCCAGAAACCTCTGGTATCCTTGCACATTTCAAGCAAGCGCCCCTGCCTGGGACCTGTGCGTGTTTTCCTCTATTGCAAAACTGTCTTTGGTTCAGTTATATTCCTTTCGCAGTGAAAAGAATCCCTGCCGGGTCCATATCTGCACCTCTGGGTAGCTGTTCCCTTTTTCAGCACTTGGGACACAAAGAATCGATACCTTCCTTTCTGGCTCAGTTATTGCACGGAGGCTGGACCAGATGAAGAGCTGTGACTGACAGCAGAGCAACTTCGCCATTAAACAAATGCGAGTGCTTCACGTACAGGAGCGCCCTTCTCCCACCGAGGAGGAGCAGCCACTCGGGGCCTTTGCACTGGTGCAGTGTTTCCTTTTTATGGCTGATTGCATAAATGCTGCAGCTGAGACCTGCGTGGCCCTGCTGGTGCAACGCGATAGGTCTCGCAGGGCAGCAAAGGTTACGTGCCATTTTGATGGTTTTATTCCGTTTGATTCCCAGCTTTTCAAAGCTGCAGCCTAACCCTTTGCCAAAATCTTTCTGATACCTGTGTCATCTCAAAGAACTGTCACCAACGTTTTATTCATACGTTTACTTCTTTATTGAAGAATTGTTTTCCTTTCAGGTGTGCCTGTTTGCAATGAAAATACTATTTTTGTAATTACTTGAGCATTTTTCATTTTGGGCAAATTCAAAGTTTGGACTCTTTTTTCATCCTTTCTGTTGCAACCTCTGTAATATATTTGATTGATAGATTTTATTACTATGGTTACTCCAATTTTACACAGCAGATTTTATTTGTGAGAGTAGCATCCTGCTCTGCCCTCATCCAGCCTACTTTGTTTATTATTGTTTACTGGGGGGAGGGAGGGGAAGATGTTCCACTGCTTTCCTTGAAGACAAGCTTGGCACAAATAAGGAGCTTCTCACATCTGTAAATCCGCTGTGTTCTGCTCTGCAACCTTACAGAGAGAAGAATCCTACATACTGAAGTACAAAGAAATTTTGCTGTCCACAAGAGTTCAGAAATCACAATCACACAGAGAGCTTCCTTCTTATTACACGGTGCTTTATCTTTCTTTCTTTTCCCTTAATTTTTATTAAAAAAAAAAGATTTTGCAGTACAAGTCACAGTGATTTACTTGCATGCTGCAGGCTGATTTAGGATGCTTATTCAATCAGTCTGCTTCTAATGACACTAGAAATACCGTAATGGATGGAACATTCCTGTCTGCTCTAAATTGGATTAGATGGTTTACTAATGTAATACTGGCAAGCCAAATCAGCCTGTGATGCCATGGGGATTAATCTGTAGGGAATACTTGATCTCTAATGCCCATGTGCTAGTTGAAGTGCAGTCATATCTTTTGATTTAATAAACCATTTTTATATTTCCCAACAGTATACGTGTATTTGAGCAGGATGAGCTAATTGGTAGAATTAGCTTTTTTAAATGAAACTTCATAACTTGCTGCTAAATGGAAGAATACTAAGTACTTCAGTCTTAAAAGATTTGGCTGCTGTTTATGCAATTTCTTCTGAATAGCTTAAATTCTAAGGATCACACAAGGATCTCTGTTATAGTGTTCTCTGTTAAGAGACAAAACTAAAAATGCTGATATATCTTGGAAAATGCTCATTTGTTACTGAACTGAGCAGTCACAAAATGTATGTGTCCCTGTAAGTCCAATATACTAGATCTGCTTATATTCTCAGCATCACATGCTTTGTTTAAAAGTTTAACCTCGATATACAAACATTTACAGATTGACGATCAAATAAATTATTATGAAAAAGGTTGAGGAACAAAGAAAAATTATACAATGCCATGGTCTTGGTGTCACTTGCTGGTCCTGTAGTGTTTTCTGAGGTGTTCACTCAGATCTGTCTAAGCTTTGGCTGGCAGATGGCTTGTGCAGGGAGCAGAGAGGCACAGGGGAAGGACTGAGAGAACTGCAGAATTACAAAGCAAAAGCTTCCTCTCTGTTTAGGTGTGTGCAGCTTCATACACCTGGACAAATTGCTAGCCTTCACCAAAGTGAATGTAAAACGTCTGCATTATGCCCCAGTAACTTTGCTGTTAAATAAGTCATCCTACACCAAATGAACTCTACTGTAAAGCTGTGATCGATTTTGAAGGCAGAGAGGAAGTCTTTTGGTTAAATTAATAAATTGATGCATACATATATTATACATATATGCTTCCGAGGTATAATTTCCTTAATTCAAATAGCTGTGACATAATGTACAGAGACCTGAAACAAAACCTTTCCCTTTAAGCCCTCTGACTTAGCTGCTTCCACGGCTAATATTTCAGACTTCTATACGAATTATATAATCATGAAACAGTACCTACCATGACATGAAAATACATAATTTTCCCCACGAAATTAGGCATGTCACACATCTGAGACAGACACATCTTTCCCTTTTCCAGAACTGTGACAGATCCTAAATTGAATATCCTGACTGACACCTGGATTTGACTCACTTCCTATATTCCATAACACAGCTGGAATTACAGGATTTCCAGTTACATATTTTGAAGTATGCACCATGTAGAATCATGTGTTTCTAATCTTGGCTATTCACAAAATATCAGACCATAAAATAATTACATGCTAATGAACAGGAAAAATATTTCAGATATTTTTAATTGTTAAAAAAAATTGTTATTACTGATATCTTTGCACAGAAAATAAGCAAGTCCATTTGAAAAGTGCTTTGACAAACAGTACTATGAAAGCAATAAAGTTTCTACGATATTGTCTGAAAACATTTTTCAAGAACCAGCATAAAGAGAAATCATGAGAATATTTACTGTTCTGTATCAGATGTTTTGGACAACTTATGCAACCTCTGTGTAGCTAGATATCAAAATATCAGTCAGTACAATCACCAGTGCATCATTCTGCATTAGAGATTGTCTGTTCATTCACTGGTTCACTAGTAATTAGAGTGGGCTTTCAGGCCTATTGCTTCACATGGTGATTTACCAGATATATCAAAAGACATCAGAGCATATGTTTAGCTTCCCAGCTGTTTTAGGTGGCTGTTTGATCCTTTGCCACTGAAACTTGCCCTTCTAAAGGCATCTCCAAACATTACTGTATCAGCTGAAGTATTTCTGCAGGCTGGAGTTGCCTTGTCCTTCATTAGACCAGTTGTCTTCAGCGGACCTCTTTAAAACAGAATATTTCTCACTGGTACTGAGTCATCCTGAGTCATGCACTTCATCCCTTTAGGTGAAAGTCTGGTCCGACTACAACGTTCTGTATCCCTCTTTCTCACTTTGTCTTGGTGTGTGGGCCAGGATCCCACTATATTATAGTCTGGCTGTATGAGGAGTAGTAAAGTAAATATTATTATTAAGTAAGTAATTGTAGAGATTGTTTCCTGTGGCTCAGTTGGTCAATCATTGTTTTTTCCAGCAGGGAGCTTTCTGATGGATGTTGACAGCTGGTTTTTGACTTAGGCTACTAGCTATGAAGCATTTCTAGCAAAGGGAAGACACTTGTGGTGATAAATCAAGTCCAGGAGAAGTGCCATGCATGATTTGGTGTGTTTGTACGCTGCTGACATGGAGGGACACCTTTTCAAATACCAGGGCTTGAACCGTGCACAAGTATTTCTGTGCAAGAACAAAGACTGAGCTTTGTGTTTAAGCAGGGCTTGGCATTTGTTTGTGCCTGAACACTTGCTGACTGCTGTGTGTTCAGGAGGTACAGCTGAGACGTTGCTGCACTGGAAATCTGACACTGAAGGATATCCATCATATGTGACGTGTGAGTGTTGCTCTTATGCTGTAAATTTTAGGAGAGTCAGTAAGTTTAGAAGAGGAGTGGAATTGGAAATAAAGTTGTTAGTTGAAATTTAATAAACATGCCAGATGCAATCATGAAATGAATATGTTTGACTTAACTTTTGAATAATGAAAAATAGTCTAAGTAATAGAAATAGAGTGATGTTATGGATTGGAGCATCTAAGTATGTTTTTGCCTGTTGGCATAATCCCTGCATTGTGCAAACATTCCTGGGCACAAAACCTTTGTAGTATAACTATATCTAGTCTCAGGAGTCTGACTGATTCTCAGTACTTAAAAATTGCTGAAGAAAATTCCAAAACCTACCCATATAATTATCTATCCCATGAACAGTGATTACATACATCAAATGAATGCATTTATTCTGGATGTCATGTACTGATTTTCAAGTAGTAATGACTTTGACAGGAACTGAAAGTAACAGGGAGAAATGCTAGAGTAGTTCCAAATGCCCAACAACATTAAGACCTCGTGCAGTCAGTTCTGTGACTGGAACACTTTGGTCTGTATCTAATAACTCCAAAAAGCTATTATTCTGAGGGCATGTTTTACAATTTTAACTTCTGATCATCCAGTTTATGTCAAGCTCAAAATGAAAGATCAGCAAGTTTTGAACAGTGATAGAAACTTCTTACATTTCTGATTTGAAACAATACAAACAGCAGTAGAAATAAAGATGTAGTCATTACACAGCAATATATATATATATAGAAAACATTTATTTTGAATTCAGGATTCATTTCCCTGTGTACTGTCCAAGACAGTTTAGGCATTTTAAAGACCATGCCATAAATCTATCCCTGGTATTTTCCACAACTGTTTAAAATTACGAGAAAACAGGCTCTGAAACCTTTGCTCACCCATGTATGCACATGAATCTCTTCTGGCTTTCCTTGCTGTCAGGCAATTATAACTTGTAACTGCTTCCAGAGACACCTGCCTTTCCTGATGAAGAGCTATAATAATAAATTGTTCCAATAAACATGATGACACTCAGAGCCACATAAAGGTAGAGTCAGGAAAGAGCAACAAACAAGCAGTGCTTCACCAGCACCATAATGCAGCACGTGCCACCTCTGAGAGCGTTATGTTGTGTTCCCAGCACACCCTGCCTTGTGCAAGAGGAGGAAAACCGTAGGATGATGGTGGTGGCTTGGAACAGCACACGAATAATCTACTGGGTTTGTATTCCACCACTTTGTACTCCTTGACTTTCAGAAGCGACCATTTCATAAAAGTCGTATTTGCTTTCCTTTGATTTACAATTATTGAAATTTTAATAAGGATTGTGCAGCTACTCCAGACATCACATATTGTCAGTGAGAAATTATAACTTTATTGCAGCACACACTGACAGCCAACTCATAAAAATGAATGACATTCTATATCATAACATCTCGTAGGCTGTTCAGAATGTTAATAGCTCACTTCATCTTTCTTTGGCATAATGAGGCAGACAGTGTACCAATATTCAACGTGAAAATGAAGATTAAGAAAATTTGAATTGAAGTAAGAAAGTAGCATTTAGCAAAGGTTCAGGCAACATTCAGATAAAAAGTTTCAATTAAAGTACTCTTAGGGAGCCTTTTATCACTGGGGCAAGGCTTTGTTACCAAACACTAACACTTAAAAAATATAATTTAAAAATGGCTTTTGAAATGCTGCTTCTGAAAGGATCTATAGTCTTTCACTTATCCCATACAGTACTCTATTTTTCTGTAGACTGAATTGTATAAGGTTGGATTGTTTTAGAATAATCTTTTTGCCACAGTAGATCAAGATAAAAATGGAAGCGATATTTAGGAGAGAGATTTTTGCTACTTTTATTAGCAGTTTCAAATGTACCTACTCAAACAAGGGCAAAACTGTCCCATTACTTATCCAAATCTGCCAGTATTGTTAATCAAAATCTCTGTAGTCACTGAGAGCCCCGGTTAAGACATATGCAGGCTCACTACATCGACTATGAATATATTTCTCCATAGTATGAACCTGAATCAGCCAACTACTTATGTGTAAAATAATGCACCTGAAGTTGCTACTACTGGCTTTAATTTTGGTGATGACCAAAGAAAAACTCTCAGTTTAGCTTTTTAAGGGCTCTTTCTTTATCTCTAAGTATGTAAAAGATTAAAGAAATTTAAAGTTTTGGAAAATTCCTTAACCAAAATATCTACCTTTTATTTTTCAAAATACCTGCACTTTTGAAACAGTCTTATGGATCTGCATTCTTAGTGCAGCGCCTGAGGCAAATGTAGCTCCCTGGATGTGGAAATATAATTGTATCTGTTGGAAGGGGATTCATCCCATGGTGTGGATAGAGCACAGTAGATTGATATTCCTTCTAAGAACAAGATGGCAGATTTGGTCCTTAATCGCTCAGGAGGGGATTTTCTGTGGAGTGTGGAAAACGTCAGATCTGTACAATGTTTCATCCATCTCAGAGATACCTGTGATTACCAGCTTGCTTTGGGGTCTGCCGTCACTGGCGGTGCAGGTTGTTGGTGCTCAAGGGCACCAGTCCCAGCCAGACTGGGGCTGCCACAGAGAGTCCTCTGCTGTTGGAAGTGGCCATGGCTCCAGGACAAACTGTATTTTAATAAAATCCCAACGACAAAGAGGATTCAGGATTTTTTTTTACCATTATTCAAACCAAAAAGTGATTTCTTCGGAGCATTCCCCTAGCGTCTGACACCTGCAATGTTGTCACTGAAGTACATGAAATAACAGGAACATCCTGGAAGCACTACTGAAGACACATCCAATTTTCAGCCAATTTAATTGAATTTTCTATCCCCGTTCCAAGTACAAAGAAATTAGCACTGTATGTTCCAGCTAAAAGAGACACTCCTCATGATGTACGCTCTCTGTGGAGATGTGTCTGCTCAAATTTAACGCTCCTCCTCTGTTTGTCTGAACTGCTTTGGCTACTGCTTTTTTCAGCCTTTTGATTTTAAACTGTTATTCCTTTGGCATACTTTTCAGCTCATCCCATTTGGGTTTTCTATCACAACCAACTATTTGTTCTGATTTGTTACTGAATGACCTAAGCTGATTCCTGATTTGATTCTTCGCTCATTAATACTTTTCATTATGGGTGATTTTGAAATTTATTCTGATACTTTGAAACATCCACTCTTACAAAGGTTTAATGATTTGTTGAATCTCCTCAGTTTATCACATTATGTTAATTTTCCTTCTTGCAGAATGGGCCATACATTAGAATTGAGTAGGTTACTTAATCTTCATCACAGTAATATACTATTCTTTTTTCCTTCTTATTTCTTTCCTCATTGTGAAACTGAAGATTTCTCTCTCTTTCCTTGCTTGACCTCTGGTATTTACCAGCTGCCCAGGGCTCAGTGGTACGTTTAAATCAATGACCCTGCACGAAGATAGCTCTCAGAGCCAGCCAAAGCCCCCTCTCAGTCCCTTCTTTCTCCCCTCTGGTTGTCTCCTCTGTGTCTCCTCCTTCCCTCGTAGTATGGGATTCCTGCTCAAATTTCCTGTCCCTTAATTCATTTGGTTCAATATACTGTCAAGCACACAGTGCTTATATTGATATTTATTGCTTTTTTTCCCCTCCCCCCACAAAATTAAGATTTACTTCTTTGTGTTTCTGTAAATAAAAAGGGTAAGACTACTTTGCTGTCTTTTGGTGATTTGCCTTGTTTTCAGTACACTGTATCCATTCCTGAGGCTATCAGCCTCTGCTGAATATTTCTTTGCACTCAAGGTCAATTCCCAGCTTGCTAGAACATACCTGCAATTACTTTTGGAATTAAGAAAGCTTGGCTAGTCTGGTTAAACGCAGTGATTCTTAATCCAATCTATACCATTCCTTTTATTTCACTGGCAGTTGAGAAGGTGGTAGTGAAATAGCTTTTGCGGCAACTTCATATAGTTGATCTTATCAGTAAGTCTTAGTTCCCACATCTGATTGCTCATTGGAAAAGCTCAGAAGTAATTCTCTAAATCTAGTGAGTTTAATTTATCCCTATGTCATAAGTAAGTTCAGCTTGGCACTGGAGGTCTGGTGCAGATAATGCTACTTTAAAGGTTATCTGCCTTTCTGCAGGGCTTCGGAAGCACAGCTGCAGTGAAGGTAACCAGAGAGCTGCCACTGTCTGGCAGTGTCGGGGCACCAGCAGATTTATTGGAGGAACTACGGAGATATCCACACACATCAGCTGGGGACAGGTGGGGATCGTCTCCCAGGCTGATGGAATCACCTCTCACACCTGCAGTATGGATGTACCGTTTGCTTCACCTGCTGGCAGGCAGGGACGGTCTCCTGGCTTGATGGGATCAGCTCTCACTCCTGCAATACAAATACACAGCAGAGCAGGAATTGTTTGGGCAAAAACTTGCACATGTGGGAGGGCTTCATGTGCCTGGTTACTTCATTTGATTGTCATGAGTTCGTGAGAGTTCAGTTGTGTAAATCTGGTGCAGGCTGGGTAGAATGATGTGGATTGTCTCATTTTGCACCAAGTCACAGAGCAGCTGGTAGTGGGCAGCCAAACAATCGCTCTGCCCGATGTCTCCGTTCTCCCATTTACCAAACTTCTTTTTTCATGATTCAGGTATCTGTGGTCTTTTCCTCCTCGCTTGGGATTTCAACTGGTTTATCAAATTTTGATTTTCTGTCTTCTGTTAATATTTAGCTCATGCCATTTCTCTGAGAAATTATTATTGCAACTGCTGAATGCCATTTGTGGTCAAAGCACAAAAGTAACATTATTCATATACATCATCTGTGGTGTCACTGGCATGCAGAGAATACATAAATACACTTTCCAGGCTTCACAATCTTCAAAAGTAATTGACGTTTTGCATAATTATCTGATAGATACTTACATATAGATGGCTTCATATTCTTTTACACCCTCTAATTTCTGTAGTCTGTTTGTGATCACTTGGATTTAGTGCATACCGAAGCCCTGCTTCCCAGGAAGTGGCTGGACATTGCCTGCTGATGGGAAGTAGAGAATAAATCTTTTGTTTTCATTTGCTTCCACACATGACCTTTGCTTTTGTTTTGTTAAACTGCCTTTATCTTGACTCACAAGGGTTTTTTTTCCGTATTATTTTCTTCTCCCAGTCCCATTGAGGAGGGGAGTGATAGAGTGGCTTGGTGGGAACCTGGCATCCAGCCAAGGTCAGCCCACCAAACAGGGATGTATTTCTAACTCTTATTTTAGACACGTGGTATTGTGCTGTTATCCTCAAAAGCATTGACTAAAACTTCAGTTGTGTACCCTACCACTGCCTTGTCTCTTTCCTCCCCTGTTCAGTGAGGTCAACGCTCTCCATGTTTCAATTAAAAAGAACATCTAAGTACAGAGGGAAAAGGATCTTCTATTGATTTTAAAGATACAATTTTATTTAGAAAAAAATCACAGAAACATTTGGCATGGGTTTATGCTGATCAAATATGTCTGTGTTTTAATACAGCACATCCACAAGCAAAATGGGAGTTGCAGGATAATTGCATAAAATCAGTAATAAATGTCCATACTGAATATGTTATCTGGAAGAACTTCATCATAACTTTTTTGATTTTTAAACAGCTTGAATAGAACTGAAATCAACTCAAGGAGTGTCTTTGTCCATGTCTGTTTGCTCATGTGTAAACAGGAATAAGAATAGTTTCTTCCTCAATATGGTGTTACAGATCTCAATTAACATGTTTTCATTGTCTCAGTAATAAAATGTTTTGTCCTGTTGGTCTAAATCCAGTGTATAAGCTACACATGGGCAGCAGCAGAATTAGTATTATTAGAGGCCTAATAATCATAACTCAAATCATAGTTAATTTCAATTAGAGGGTTAAATTCACAAAATAAAAATATGGAGCCATTGGTGTCCATAATCTGAAAAGGGACAACGGGACAAATGTGAGATTAAACAGTTGCTAAATTATTATCAACTAACAAATGCAAACCTTATCATACTGGCAAAGCATTAAGTAGCCTGGAACTATTAAATTACAGTCTTCAAAATGCTTGATAGGTAGGAAAAAAAAAAGCTTTTCTGGGTTATTGCAAAGGAACTTATGTCATTCTTTTTAACATAAACCCAGTGAGAAAAGTATACTGATCTTAAGTCTGCAGATGTGAGTGTTGTTATAACTCTACTGTTGTAAAATATGTGCTTTTGATTCATGACACATATTCAGTGTTTCTTCCATATAGTTCTGGGGCTAATTTGATTTAAAACACTATTATTTGAATGGAGCATGTCCTAAAAAGCAGAACACAATGGATGTTAAATATTGACTTTTCAATTGGAAGGATATATTCATTATACAGCTGGAGTTAGCCTATCTTAAAAAAAAGAGAATCAAAAAGCTATAGAATCAGTCTTGAAAAGTACCCTTTTTTATATCAGTAATGATCTTCTGACTCTGCTTTTTATTACTTCTACTGCTGTCAACTATCTGATGTTAGAAGCTCTCTTCCCTTTATGGCTTAAATAATGTTAGAGACTCATTTAAAATTGTTGTGCACAATAAACTGTTCTGATAACTGCTGTTATAGGTTTTCTGTAGGTGGCCTCGCATTTTCTAATTTTCTGATAACCAAAAAATGGCCTTGAAATATTTTTCCTCTCTTTATTTAAAGCTTTCTGGATTATATGGAACTGGCATTACTCAGTAATCAAATCTCTTTTATTTCTTCCTTTTTAAATCCAGTTTTCACATAGGACACTTTCAAAACTTGTTAGGCTAGTTATTTATATTTATTAAATTCCACTTGGCTTAGCAGGTAGAGTAGCAAAGGCGAGTATAATCCAGTGTTACAACTCCTCACATCCCAAGTTCTCTGCAGACCAAAGTAGGACAGAGCACTCAGCCCTAATGTTCAGTAACAGCCATAGCCAGCGTGGAGGCCTCTGTCATTCCCAGTACACGTCTGTTGGCAGATGGGGAATCCAGCTATCCTGGCTTTGTCTTTAGTGGGTTTTCTGGCTGTCTCTGTGTTGCAAATATGGGATTGAAACAAGACCAAGTGTTATGTCCATTCTATATAATTCCTGCACTGTCAAACCTGTACAGGTTTTAATTTTGCTCCAGTTCAGGTCATTCTTTGGCTGTGCTGATCAGAGTTCACGTTTAGTTCTGACTGGAGAATAAAATGCTGTCTGAGACCAGGGGTTTTATTTGATTCTGAGACTCACTTCTGCTCTAACCACCACCTATTGTGTCCATCCTTCTTTCTCTGAACTAATGAATATTTATAATGTAAAAGACTGGCATCTGTCCCATGTGGCTGATTGGGGTACTTACCTGGAATATGATCCCTGCTCTACACAGTCCAAAGCAGAGGCATGGTCTGGGTCTCATCCAAGTGCCTCAGCCACGCAGCTATTTACTGCTTGGGTCTTTCCTGCTGCTTTTTCCCGGGCACACATTCCACACCAAACTTCAGAAATTGTTCTAGTGAAAATATAACCTAGCAAATATCCTTGACCAGGTTTAACCTTCAGCCACAGCCATGCCTGAATATTCAGGAACCCCTCTACCATTGCAAACTGCTGAGGAATGGCATGCCTCGCATGATGGGAGTAATTGCAACCCTTGATAAATCCGCTTGATAGGTAGGATCCTACAGTCATTATTTCTATCCTACCTTCGGTGGGCCTCAGGCTGTGACCTGCTGTCTTTTCTGGAAGAAATTAGAGATTGAAAAAATCGAGGTTTGATTAAAAGATGTAGAGTTGAGTCACTTCAGCAGACTGATAACACTCATCCCTAGCAGTCACTTCCCTTGGCATCGTATCAGCTTTAGTCAAGCCAGGGTGGGGAGAGGTGGAAGAACCCTTTGGGAGGGTGAGTTTTTTAGTTATGTGAACAAGCAGCTACATTTCTGATATCTTAGATATCAGTTTTCAGCTTAGTGGAGCTGAAAGATTTTATTCTTACAGCTTTCCACTCTACTTAGCTTCTTGCCAAGTCATAAAATCTAAGGTACTGCAATATTTAGTCTATTCATGTCCGTATAGAGAGCTGATATCTGCAATATCCAACATAAAGGTGGCTTTGCATGACTCCTGTTTCAGCAGAGGCTTGAGGATCCTGCAATAAGGGCGTACAAGAAGAGTCATCCATCGTGTAAGTGCTTCAGAAGGTGTAATGCATTTCTTTCCTACAGCCAGGCATCTTTAAATGCTGATTATTCCTGACTGTCAGTATGGCCTGTTGTAGCCACAGGTATTGGGTATAATTGAGAACATCCATCAGATATCTCTCAATTCTAGCACAGTACTACACCTGATCAAGATTAAAACTGGGTGAAAAAAGGAAAATTGTGATGCAGCATTTTACCACTGCAAAATTTTATTGGGTTTATTGGAATGTTTCAGAGTAATCTATTTGCTTTATCAGTAATTGCAATCATAATAGAAAAATTTAGCTTTAAAAACAACATTCATTTCATTGAGATGAACTGTTTCTACAAAATAATTCAACATTTCTCTAAAATATTCTCATAATTTTTTTAATTCATAGGAAATTAATAAATTTTTGCCTTTTTCAGATTCAGGAAGAAAGGAAATTTCATAATATTGATGTATCCTTTTTAGGAATTGTCCAGTTGAAATTCTCTGGTGAAGAACTTTGTTAATATATTTTGGATGACAGTGAAAATTGTGGCAGAGCTATCACAGAAAGAATGAAGCTGTTCAGCACAGCTTGTGATTTGTATGAGAGGGCCTGCTTTGGGACCTGCTCGCTTTCTGTAGAGATTTAACAGCTCTAAGGATGGATATAAGGTTGGACAAAGGAATCACAGGACTAAGCCAGAGGCAAAAGCAGGAACCAGGAGTCATAGGCTGAACAGGCAGGAGTGGCAACACCTTTGATGTCTGAAAAGAAAGGGACAAGTTCCTAATCCAATAGGAATGGAAATACATTTAAATAATACTATAGCAAATAGAAGTTGTTAAAAAAAAATCTTATAAGATGACAAGCACAAAAAACCCCACTCTCATTTTAAACCCCATATATTGGTGTAGTGCATCTGCTAAAAGTTTTGCTTTCCTTTTCAGAAAAAAGCAAGCAACAACAAAATGAATGGCTCAAAATAACTGCATCTTTACAATTACTTGCAAAACAGTAAAGAATAACCTCAAGACTATTCATTTTGATGATTTTTGCCTCTTGGGTAGGCTCAGGTGGTTTAAACAAGCTCAGGAAAAGGCAGCCATTATTATAAACTCCTTGTTGTGTTTTTATGGTATTTCTCCCTAAGTGCTTGTGTACTATTGCTAAACAAACTGTGCTTTAAGAATGTTCTGATCCCTTCTCCACACTGGTCACAGAGCTCCAGAGAGGATTACAGTACACTTTAAATGTAACTTCATAATCCAGGATATAGCTGCATTACCTGGGATATTCATACTGGTTTTATTGAACTGTTTTTACTGGCTAATATAGACATTTCCAGCAACATAGCCAGGAGACCATGGGTTTAACGTAATTTGGGGAAAAATAAATCTAAACAGCTTGAAAGGGGAGAGAGAACCCCATCACAGGAGAGACTATGGGACAAGAACTGATTCTTCAGGAACAGTGGGGAGAGGATGAGAGTTATGTAGTGGCTATGGAAATTATCTTAAAAAAAAAAAAATTGCCGTATTTCAGCTTCTGTAAAGCAGATGACTTTTTTCAAAGTAGTTGCTGAAACTTTAATCTTGATTTGATTGTGTCTGGGTTTCTTTTATTTGTGAATATTCCAACATGCAGCCTTTGATGTTACCTTTGAGCAGAGCTTTATCAGGTCCTGAAAATACCTTCACAGATGAAAATTTTTTTCTATTGTATTAGCTTGGTTTGAAAAGAACCTAATTGACCTGTTATAATAAAAGATTTGACTTTAAAGTTTGATCCCAGCTTACAAGGGTTTGCATCTCTTGGTTCTGCCTTTTGAACACTTAAACAAGAGACATTTTTCAGCTTCTAAAAGGCTTTTAGCTCATGCACATGTATGGACAGTACCTAATGGACCCTACTCATTTATTCACTGGTCTCCACAGCTGTGAAATGTGATTCTTTTACGTTTCACAACTTCAAAATGCTTTCTATTTTTAGGTCAAAATGAAAAATCTATTTGTTTTATTTAGCTTTTTAAATATTTATTTTATGGTATTTTACATTCTTTCTGCTTTTACCCTGGGGGATTTCTTCAAAACTCATTTTAAAATGGGCACATGATTGATTTGGTTTTTGAGACTGGCAACAGGAGCCAGATTTCACTCCTCTGAAAAAGCAGAAGAGTGATGGGGCCTTATTAGAGAAAGGGACTATTGCATTTGCCTTGTAAGGAAGAAGAAAAGCTGTACTGAAAAGAATTATCATGATGGAACTTGAAAAAGAATAGACTGAATTATTTTTTGGATATGCTGGCTCTGCCGGGTGAGAATCTGGCCCAAGAATTTTTCTGTAGTCTGTAACTTGAGGGAGGCATGAAAAGTCAAGCCAAAACCATTTTATTCTCCATAGACCTTACTGCCCCAATGGAGAAATATGATGATTTCTTATTGAGAAGCAGAAATAGATCCTGTATTTGCAATGTCTCTCCTATTTCCACTCCATAGGTCTGCATAATTGAACATGTCAGGTCAAAGGATGGAAAATTTTCTTTCCAGAGGAAGGCACTGATTGAAGTGCTGAAGGCTGATTCTGCAAGCTGTGCTCAGGTGCAGGGGTTCCTGCTCACTTACACAGAGCTATTGATGAGAACTGGAGCTCTGCACTTTACAGATGCTGGGCTGGGGCTGAACAACCCGGCTCCGTGTTTATGCGGTCAAAATTCTCACATCAGTTAATGGGAATTGTGTGAGAACAAGAATTTAGTAAAAAGGGAGAATGGCAGGATTTGGACCTGTCCCAAATGCTTAGCAAAGGCTGTGCTTCCTGCCCTCACAGTTAGAAGTTGGGTGTTGTGAAACAGTCGGTAATGCCAAGACAGTTGGCAAGTGAGCAAAACCGAAATAATAGAATTAAAGGAGAGAAGGACTTTTTGCAATTAAAATTGCATGTACTGGCATTTCTAGTATGTGGCAGAGATCCTGCACATTTTACTCCTGAGTAACAAAGAACAGAGCTGTGTATGTCACCATGGAAATGTAAATGGAGCTCCTTTGACAAACAGAGAAATGTATGCCATTCCTTTATGCTCAGATGAACAGTTCATAGTGGGATGCAAGGGAAGAATGGGATGTCTGTTACAGAAAAGATATGAACATGCAATTGTAGTACCTTGCTCTCCATTCTGTTAGATTTTCATTAGGAGCTTAAAACATGCAAGGAGAAAAAAAAGAGTGATTTTTTTTTTCTTCCTAGCTAATTATTTAATACAGTATTTATAGCAGGCAGTAAAAAATAATAGTGATCAAACACATGGCAAAGAACACAGAGGTAAAAGTGTAGATTTGTACACTATGCTGGTTCTGCCTGGGATATCTATCTGCTTATTTTTCCCTAAGAAAAAAGGATGGATATTTATGAATGAAAGGAAGTTTCAAAAGAAGCAGGAAGCTGTGTTACAATATTATGAATCTAACTGAAGAGGGGGTTTTTTTTTGTTTCTTTAGTTTTTATGATCAACAGATGTTTGGGAATTTGTGTTGTAATTCTGACTGCATCATTCTTTCCTTGCTTGAGGCATGAGTATGTGTAGAGTGCAAGTTAAAAAATTAACAACAACCTATACTGGGAGCTCAAGAATTCATAACTTTTGTAATGTTCTGAGGGTATCAGCTTATATTTTTGCTCTGTTCCATTTGGAACAGAGAGCTAGGTAAATAATAGCAAATATTTTCTGGGTTTTATGTTGCTGCTTTAACATATGTTTGTGCTTGATTTCACCAAATACTTCTGAGTTCAACTCCCACAATGAGTCTGAGAGCTGAGTGTCTGGCTCATACATTTGGATATTTGAACTAGAAATGTTTTAGATCAGCAAAGGGAGATGGAGTTGCCAAGCCAGTTGCTCTAGAGGCAAATCATAAAGGCAAAGAAAACAGAGAAGGATTTAAATCCAAACTCTCTATTTACCTTTTTACTTATTTTGGAGTTATGGTTTATGACTGTCATAAGATGAAATAACTTTAAAATCTTCAGCAAGCCAGTAAACTTTGCAGTATCCTGTTTACCTCTGAGGAATAAGGATGAGGTTTCTGCAACTCAGAAAGGAAAAATTTTAATGGTATCTGTTGTTCACCAAATTTTGCTTATTTTCATTTCTTTCTAACAGAAACCACCCAGTCACTTCTTTAACCCATCTTCTCGATTTAAAATGAATCATTCAGAGTAGCAATGATGCTTCACTCAGCTCCTGTTTTGGATATGGAATCCTAAATAATCTCAAAGACATTTGTCATATAGATATAGGGTGCTCTTTGTAAGTTAAAGAAGATATTTTTTGAGTAAAGCTAATAGAAAAAATTAATGGAAATCATGAGCAATCTGAAGATTTTATACTAACAGAAAAGGTCAGTAAATTAGTAATTGCCTCTGAAATATAATCCTAATATTGCCTAGTGACTAAATTGGCTTATTAAAATATGTTCAGGAGTGACCATTAAAATATTCTTTATGCATTATGAATTAAGTTTTGGTTTTGTTTTTCTTTTTTAATTGGGAAGAAATTCACATTTAGGAAAATTAGGGAAATGCAGTGCATTCAAAGACAATTATAATCACATCATTTCTGTAGACATCAGGGAGAAAAAAAGTAAGCTAAGGTGATGCTCTTTGTTTCCTTGTTACTAAAATGCAACTGATTTTGCAATGAAAGCGATGCCAGGCAGCAACACTTCACAGTCACTTGGGACAGAAAATACCCAGCTGACCATGCAGGATTGCTGTAGGGAGACAGAATATTGGGTGGTCAGAGTGAAAACAATGCTGGAGAAAGGACCATAGGAGATTGTGTCTTCATTTCTCACCAGGTATCTATTTTTCCCTTAAAATTTAGTGTTTCTTTAAAAGTTGGTATTCCCCATGTAGGCTAATAATCCTCCAGGATCGCTTTAAGGTACTCGTTTCCCAAATCCCTTCTGAAGGATCTGGTACCACTTTCTCCTTTCTGACCACCATGTCTCACAGCCTGGATCTTGTCTTGATTCCTGCTGAATAACAGGATTTTGATGACTGCAGCTTCTTCCTCCCCCACCACTTCTATGTACATTGATAAATACTGTACTCCTTGCTTTTATCCTTTGGGATTGTTTTAAGGGAGAAGTTACCTGGGATGGGTTTGTTACATCTTCATGCAATGTTTAACCATGAAAGAAGTGCAGTGCTCTCTTTTTTATTGCCTGCAGTGACTTGTTTGCCAATCAGTGCAAAGTTCTGCACCGAGCCTGGTGTGCTGGGAATGTCTCACTGTACACCTGTTTCTGATCTGCTCGTATTCTGTTTGCAGGGATCTGGGTGCTGGGGGGTGGCTACAGCAGGAGGAGGAAGAGCAAGTAAGTAAATTTGAGGAGATACATTTGCAGGCCTTTATAAGGAGCAGTTACAATCAGCTGTTTTAAAGTACACCCCAGTTATGCTGGCATCCCAGGGGAGCTGCTTTGCCTTGCATTGTGCACCCCAAAAAAGAGCAAGCTCTTTCTTCAAGTTCTTTTTATTTATGGCATCTACAATTCAGCACAAAGCACGCTACAAAATTAATAGCATTCTGCAGGAATTGTTCTCAACCCGAGGGGTTCAAACAATCCTGCATGCACATCACACCTTAAGGTCTCCATGCTCTTTGAATTGTCTCAGGAGCCTAATTTGGGCTACTCAGTTCATAAACCCCATCTTAACCTAAAACTGAATAAATAAATTAAACTGATGGTTTTAACTTTGCTTTTCCTCTCTCTGGCTACAATAGACATGTTTGCTTTGTAATATAGTTGAATTTTGCAGCTATCTGCCCTACCTTGTGCTGAGTTTAACAGTGGGAAGACGAAGAGAGCTGCTGTGCATTTAGGAATAGGGGAACAGGCTTGGGAAGACACTAAAGAGGGATGTGTGAGCAACAAGTGTGCCTCCTGCTTTTAGGATTTGTTACTGCAAGGACATAAAGCTCACAGCATTAGGTTTATGGTACTTTGATGCTATAGTGAGTGACTTGGGAATAAGAGGATTAAAAGACAACAGGCTGCAGGAGACTTTTAGCTTTTAACTCTTCCCAAAATGGTAATGAAGAGCTGGATACAGAAAAATGAGTTTTAAATTCTTCCTTGTGCAGTTTATGAGATAATGCCACCCATTATATTTAATAATAGATCTACTTCTGTTGTATAGATTTTTATTTAAGGGTTTGGTAAATCTGTAAATCGACTTTAGCATACAATTTTTCACTGCCTGCAGACAGAGGCTGTGGTCCAGGCCACAGGTACCTCAGGAGCTGGCCAGGGCTCATGGATCCTGGGCATCCCTTCCAGCAGGGAGATGGCAGGAGCAGGTAGGAAACAGTCACACATTCAGCTCATTGCTAACAAGACACAATAAAAGTTCACAATGCCTCCTGCTGTGACCTGGTGAAGGGAAGTTTTAGCACAGTTCCTCTTGTTTTCAGCTCCTCTTTTTTTCTTTTTTTTTGCCGAAGCTTTTCTGCTTTGCCTCACTACCGAGGTCAGGTTTGGATGTCTGCTTTTCATTTATTTTTACTGAATTTCATAGGTGCTTTCGCTCGTTGCAAAGGACTGGTTGTGTAGGTCTCCAAAGGGATGAATTAAACCTAGGGCCTCTAGTGCACACAGAGGCACCTGAAAACCACCAGTTTCAAAGGGGATGTGACAGTTGTTTATATGAACTCCGTTCTACCAGGGGTCTAGAATATTCTTCTGGCTCTCCAACAGCCTTTGAGGAGAGACGAAGATGAGTCCATATGAGCCCAGAATTGCTGTGGGTGCATAAATGCCCTAATTCGAGATACAATACTGTATCATAATCATCAAAATAGAGTAAAAATGTGGGTTTTGGTTGCCTAGAACAAAGTGATGGTAGATGGTGTTTCTCTTGTTCCAGGGAGATTTCTCACATAGAAATAACATGCCAAAGATCGGGCTTAGATTGAAAGGATTTTGAACATAACAGAGAAGCCATCCCCAGCTTTCTGTGAATAAACTGGTAATTTCAACATAGTTCCTGGGATACTCTTCTCATATCATTAAAATTAATGGAACTTATACTAGTTGCCTTTCAGCTGTAAGACTCATCAGGGAAATAGTGATTTGTAAACTGAAGCAGTGCTTGGCCCAGACTGGAGAGCGCTCCTGACCCAGCATGGGCTCGGAGCACGGGTCCCTAGGGGAAATCTCACACTGCAAACTTTGACTGCAAATTTGGTGTCTATGTACAGGAAAATGGAGCTTTCAGGGCTATCAGTCAGGCACCATTCACAAGGAAAGACTTCATTTCACAAAGGGAGAAAGGAACCTGCCCAGAACAGTCTGGTTTGCAAAGACAAAAAGAGGAGCCAGTTTTGTGCATTATCTGCTAGTCAAGGATACACTGAATGAATCAATGGCTTGGCTTTCTGTTAATTGTGAGGAACGTGGCGTTATCACATGAGTCTTAGCAAGTTTGGCATGGCTTCTTGTTTTCAAATATGAATCCCAGTAGTATTGTATTCAAAAAAAATAGCAAGACAGCCTGTATTTCAAAACACCATGTTCAGCTAAAATCTCACTCTAGGAAGAGTAAAAGAAAGGATACAGTAATGAAGAGGAAATTACAGAGGTGGAATAACTCAAACTATCTCAAAAACTTTCTCTAAAAAGACTCAGCTTATGAAAGCTGTCTGTATGAGTTTTGATAACGTGGCTCTCGAGGACATCTAAAGTCTCATGAAATATATGAGGGTCCAGAACAGAAATGTTCGAGAGAAAAACTAGAGCAGATTTCTCTAGGAAGCACAAAAGAAAAATTCTAACATAATCTTTTTAATTTTCTAAAGAAAACTATTTTGGCTATCTTGGTAAAATGGACGGCCATGCTTGTTAGGAGACCTGCTGTGTATAGAATTGTTGCTATTTTATTAATATTGGTAATAATATTATTACTATGGATAATGAGAAGTACCAGAAAATCCAGTATAGATCTGAATTAATATTGATGAATCTAGAAATAAAGGTTATACCACTAAGAATAACATTTTACCCAACATTTTCTAGAACATCAGAAAAAGCTCATGAATCAAATAAAGATTTTAAATTTCAAAACACAATGTTACTTCAAAAATAGAGAAATTTTCTCTTTGATGTGTTTTCTGAACGGGAGTTCCCTACATGTGTAGGCTGCCCATCAGCAGGGTAAGATGCAGCCCAAGCACACAGCTCATTTCCCAGCCTGTTCCTACCCACTATCAGAAACATCATGTTCAGCACTGGGTGTGCTGGTGTAGACAGGTCTGGGAATGACAATTCAGGAAGCTAGAAAATTCTCAGTGAAATAGACAGCTGGAGAGCTTGTCACAGAAAAATTACATTAAAAGATTCCTATTCACCAAGTCTTTTTTCCCATATGCCTAAACATCTGGAATACAGAAGAGCTTTCTATATGTATGTATGTAGCCAGACAAAATGTTGTACTGACTTCTGCCTACTAGAAACTGGTATATCATTTGTTGTATTTAAATGCCCAAGGGACACACTACAGTCAGGAGCTGACAGGTACCAAGGATCTACAGAGATTTATAAAGGAGAGCTTAAAAAAATACTTGAAAATTGTGTAACAATGAAGCAATACTGTACAATAAACTGATTCTGTTCTGATTTACATCTGTATATATCTGAGGTAATTTATGGCAATCATAGCAGAATTCTAGATTTGCATTTTGACTAAGTTTGATTAATGCAGCAGATACTGATCTTGCTATAAAATTCGAAACCTTCCTTTTACAAGTTATTAAAAAACCAAAAATACTATGTTTCATTCACAAACAGATGCTAATGTCATTACCTTTCACAGGTTTTTTAGCTAATTTTCCAGTACAAAGTACTGATTCACAGAGAATCACTAATAAAATTGAAAATACAGCACAGTATTCCTTTATGGTGCCAGCACTGCCTAGCAGTGCTCTTCATAAAAGAAGTATTCTTGTCTGATAAAAGATTCCACAACTAAATTCATTCACAAAATTAAGATTAAACAATTTCCTTGTATCTCTTCTACTTTCTGGAAGGGTCATGACTGCACTAATGAAGGTTAAGTAGACTGAGTAATGATTGGTAGAATATCTGTGGGAGACCTCAGAAACATGTAGCTTATAGAAAAAGCATAATAGCACCTACCACATCATCTGTCATATCAGGTGGAAAAAAAAACTTCCTTCAATTCCCCAGGCATTTCAAAGATAATTACTCTAAATACAATGGGTGAAGAATCCCATTAGTTACGAGTCAAGTGTTCAAGATAATTTTTTTCCCTCCTTCTGTTTTATAATATTTGGCTGGTTTTTCACCATCACTTTTTAAATGTACAACTGTGTCAATTCCTATATTGAAATTATAATTGAAACTGAAGCCACAGGAACATGTAAGACATGCAGTGCCCCGGGTCAGTGTGCTGTGCAGGAGCAGGACAGCAGGCAAGGAGCCTTCTTCTGCCAGAGGCCTGATCCAGGCCCAGTCTGCATCCTCGGGTGCAAAGATCAGGGCTAGGACTCCCTCAGCAGACAGTGGACAGTAAAAAGCTTTCATGTGTCCTCATATCTTCTAAGGATGGATATAGGGGCACATCACAGACTTGTCCAGACATGAACTGAGGAAGGACATGTTGTGTGTTGTGGAAATGTTTCAGCAGGTATGGAGTCCTCCTGTGTGAATTTGAGACTGGGCATGTTGCCTGTGTGCAGAGTACAGTTAGCTTAGTAGTGAAATGTCTGTATCTGAAGGAAAAGAATAACTCATGATTGCCATCGATTTGCAAAGCTGAGTTACAGGTTAAAACCAAAAATATAAGTTTTGCTATTTTTGCTGTGCCTGTGAACCTACAAAACTTGCTTTGTCTTAATGGAAAATCTCATTACAGACTTGGCTGTGGCTGGAGGAGATTGACTTCTTGCAGAACAAATGTCTGTCAGGGAACCAAGCTGAAACATGAGGTTTGTTCGTGAAGAAGGGATCCCTGTCCATGCTGCCAGGAAGTGTAAGTACATGGGGTGAGCACAAGTAATGCTTGTCAGTCCCAGGAACCTGGGATTATATGCTCTATTTCTACTGCTAATGTATATGGTGATTTGTTGTTTAAATGGTTTTTCTGACCAGTATACACATCTCCCAAATGGGAGAATGCCACAAAGTGCTTGAATTCAGGTGAACAGAGTGCACAGTTGTATTCAGGGCTCAACAGTTTCTCAGCAGTTTTGATATTTCTTCCCAGAAGAGACAGCTGGGTAGGAGTGAGGTCTGAAAGCTCAGAAAGGAAGCACATCCAGAAAACTGCACATCCTTAACAGTCTGTCTATGGGCTCTCTGCAGCATGTGTTCAAGCTCCACTCTGAGTGCATATCCTCAAGTCCTAAATTCTGTTACACCTGAGATTTTCATCAGATTAAAGAAAACACAATGTTTCTCTCGCCCAGAGCAATTGTGTGCCTAAACTTTTATAAGAGACTGATTGATGATGATTCTTTTCTCTGTTGGTAGGAAAGTCATGGACACTAAACAACTATCAACTGTTAGATCAATTTGTGAGGGAAGACACACAAAACCAGTCAAAAAGGGCAGTCAAGCAACTTAAAATCACTGATGCCAAATCAAAATCCTTCAAACTCAGGTGTCAGGCAAAATAGTTCCATTGGAAGGCAACGTGCCATAGCAGTTATACTACTAATAAAGAATTCAAGAGGCATCAGAGTAAAAATAAGAAATATGTTTGTAGCAGAAAAGAGAAATGTAGCAAAATATGAGAAAGTGGAAGTCATACAGCAGTACAACAAGAGTGAGAGTTTTAAACTCCAGTGCAGTTTTGGTGCTAACATATGGCTGGAGAGCTGAAGCTACTCAGAATGTAAAATCAGACAGCCTAGACACTAAATGTCTAGAAGAGATTCTGATTCTGGATGAATATACTTTTAACCAGCATGAAGAGTTGAGAAATCAAAATCACCAGCCAGCAGCCTATGTCCAGGAGTACGAAGAGCACACTTGGTAGACCCAGAGTGTGTGCCTCAGATGCCAGGGCACAAACACTCACCCAGAGCTGTCAAGTGCAGACTGACCGGTGTCACGAAAAGAGGCCGTGCAAGAAAAGCCCTTGGAAAACCCATTAGCAAGCAGGAGGCATTAGCAAGGCAGTCACAGCTCTTAGGGCACTTGGACACAGCAGCAGGAGTAGAAAGGACTGTTTTCTGACCCATTCACTTACGTTGGCAAGGAGTTATTAAGGCAAAGAGTACAATCATTAGAAGTGACCACATCGTTAGGTCAAAATAGCTGATTTCTTGATTAACTCAAATGAGAAGAATCTTCTGCTAAAACTTTGAAGTCTCTGGCACTCACAGCTAACCAAATCTGCCTAATAACATCTGCATCATGTGTATTATTATTTTTGACAGAGAACAGAATTTGTCAGAAACCTTGAATGCTTTAATTGTATACAGGAGACTAACAGGGAAGGGCCAGGGGTTCAGTGTGTCCCAGTTTACTTGCTACATGTATTTTGAAGCGCATTTCTCCTCATGGCTTTGAGACACCAGCAATGTTTCTGAAAAATACAAAATATTACCTTCCCCTTCCACTGTTTTTAAAGTTGGAGGGATAAGGGGGGATGTTGGGGAAGCTGTGGAAAGAGGGTGGTGTAGAGAAAAGATTATTGGCTTCAGCAGGATGGATGTTATATACTTGCTAACGGTTTGGACACCTGGTCCCAGGTTACAGAGAGAACACAGAGGCTGTAATCACAAAAGAGAGCACTTTCTTTGAATTTGAGTGCCCTTCATCTCTGTCATCCAATGTATTTTCAGTTTCTTCATTAGATGTATATAAAGATATTACTGAAAGGCTCAGTTGCTTTTAAAAGCTTCGCTTAGCAATTCTGCTTTGGAAAAAAATTATTCTGTGAAGTAAATAAATAAATAAACCTGACAAATGTGTTTTTCCATAACTCTGCAGAACTGCACATCACCTGCTGGCACTTCTGAATTCAGTGTGCTGCATATCTAATTGT
This sequence comes from Callaeas wilsoni, assembly GCA_013398955.1. Lineage (NCBI taxonomy): Eukaryota > Metazoa > Chordata > Aves > Passeriformes > Callaeidae > Callaeas > Callaeas wilsoni. The sequence goes on along the minus strand of VWPU01007976.1, from coordinate 10,979 downwards.
TTTTGCTCTCCTGTATTTTGCTTCCCTTTCAAAAGCTTTTTCTACTTCAATTGGTAAAACATTATGTGGGCAATTCCTCTGCTTGCAGCCTTGCCTGTCACATTGTTTTTCCTTCACAAATATTAAAAGGAAGTAGAGAATGACTGTCTGGGATGGTATAGGTTCTTTTGTTGCTATTACATGTGGAGAGATTTGTGTTGTAAACTGGCTACCACCTGTTTTCATCTGAAAATTAAAAAGCAGTATTCTTTCTTATAAAATGCATGAAACATCTAATTAATTTTGCTCATATACACTCATTTACATAATAAATCCTTATAGAAACACATACTGAAATCTTAATCAAAATTCTCCGTAACCCATTAAGAGTTTGTGTGTGTTTAATAGTAGCATTTTCATGATTTGGAAAGGGAGGGGATGTGTAGTGTCACACTGTTATACTAAAGCCCAGAAATCCTGCAAATCATTCACACTCGGTTTTGGAGTGACAGCTCCTGTGTAGCACTGTGCACGCCCTCTCAGGTCAGCTCTTCTCAAATCTCATGACTTTAGTGTTGGTACCATGGAGCTGTTCCTCTTGCAGATGGGTTGGGCAGTATTCCTTCCAGCATTCATGCATGTGTTTGTGCCAGAGCACTCGGAGTTTGACACAGCTTGGCCTGTAGAGACTGAGAGGGTGTACTCCACCTCCAGCTCTGCAAAATCAGTGGGATCTGCTGTAGAAAGTTTAAAGGCTTGTTGATAAATTTTGAAATCTGGAGTTTTCACTCTTCACTCTTTCACTCTCTATTTCTCAACAATGCACAAATAATGTTTAAATAATGTTGCCACCTTCTGCTCCATCAAAATACCGCAAACTCTTTCTGAACTGTCTCAGCAAAGTATTTGTCATATTAAGAGCTATAAGACATTTGTGCCTCCAACACCATTCTGCCTTGATCGACAAGGTATCAACAATTTAGTTAACAATTGGTCACAAACACAGAAAAAAAAAATGGGAGAAAAGCAGTGTGGTGCTCAAGGCTGAGCACAGATAGATGGAGTTTAATCATCTCTGGAGCCTCTCTGGGGACTGTGAAGGATTTTAGAGAAGGCCATATGTGACTGTTAAATTGGCTTCAACAAATCAAAATTATCTGTAGCAAAATTTGATTTTTAAATCTATTTTTTAATCCAAGGCACTCGAATTTCAGATAAAACAAGTGGAAAAGGAACTGTCATTTTTAGGACAGAAAGCTGTTTTTTTCATAGAAAGTAACTGCTTCCGACCTTTTTTTCTGAAACTGTTACTCTCCAATTAAAAAGACTGTCAATAATGAAGTATAATCTAACAGTTATGCCAAATTCTCTTGTTCATTTAAATTCTGAAGTGGTGCAGTATTGTGCTGACCAGGTCTGAGCCTCAAATCTCTTCAAAAAACCACTTTACAAAGAAAGATGAGTTTGGTTCATGTCAAGTGACTAGCTTTTGTCAATTCTTTCTCTGTCTTGGGGATAAAAGGGCCTGTAGTTTTTAGCTTTTTTAGCTCCAGTTTCTAATTCTGAGTTCACCCTGCTACTCTCCCTCTGTGAGTTTCCATGTCTCAATATTCACTGCAGTGAATGAGGAGCTGCTGAGGGAGCTGGGGGCTCAGCCCAGGAGGCTCAGGGGACACCTTTTCACTCTCTACACCTACCTGAGATGCAGGGGTCGGTCTCTTTTCCCAAGTAACAAGTGGTAGGATGAGAGGAAATGACCTAAAGTTGCACCAGGAGAGGTTTAGATGGGACATTAGGGAAAAGATTCTTCACTGAAAGGGTTGTTGAGCATTTCAAGAGGCTCTCCAGGCAAAGAGGTGGTGGAGTCACCATCCCTGAAGGTGTAAAAATGTCATGTACATGTGGCACTTAGGGACATGGTTCAGCTGTGGACTTGGCGGTGCCGAGTCAATGGATGGACTCAATGATCTCAGAGGTCTTCTCCAACATAACTCTGTGATTCTGTGATTCCACCCTACATTAATTCCAACAAGGTAACTGGTTAATTACGTATTTCTAACCAAACACTTGTGCAATTTTAAAGGAGTGTTTTTCCCAAGGTGGTCATAAGTTGCAAAGATAGTTAGCACTAGGCAATTACCATTTTGAAGAATAGATGTTGTCACCATTAAAAGTGGGTACTTAGAACATATAGTAGCAGTGTCACATTCATCACAGCATCTAAGAGACAGGATGCTTAAATGCAGTGAGAAGGCTGTTAATGCAGAAATGTTTTAAAACTGCCATCAGATCTCTTGTAGTCAATACTGGTACTTTACATAAAAATTGCCTGCACTGATGATAAGGTAACTTGTCTGAGCTTGACTCATTGGAGAACAATCAAATATGATAAATGATTGCCAGCTGCTGCCATTTTCAAAGTAGAGACAAAGAGCTAAGATAATACAGCTAAGACAATTCACAGGAACTTCAAAGGAGCAACCCCTTCAAGTAGTGTCGTCCCTGACACTCAGTCAATGTAAATGATACCTGATTTTTATAGGCACTAACAGGTTTATTTTCAATACATCCAAAACCTTCTCTCTATATTTAGTAGACACCGTCTATATTGAAAAATAGCATTCTATATCTAACTTGTCCGTAATTATTATTTAGAACACTCATTATAGAGACTGCCATAAAATACTATCAGACCATCTGTAGTGAGCAAATGCAGTTGTTGGTGACTGAGTTCATGGTCAAGGGTGCAGAGCACTGTTACAAAATGAGGCCTGACTGAACTTCAAATTCAATGCATTAGCACAGTAGGTACATAAACCGAAGGATAATTTTTATTTTATAATAAAAAGCTGTTATAAATATTGTATGCTTTTATGTTCAGGAAATTTCCATGAGCTTACATGCAGCAGGGCAAAAATATACCTAATTTTTTTGGAGAAGAAAGGAAACACCTGTTTGGGGACCAATTAAGAACTTCATAGAACTATCAGTCCTAATTACTAAATAGCTACAGGATTCTCATTTAAGCAAAATCAACCATACTTGAAAACTAAACTTAGAATGTAAATGATGCAATCATTCATAATTCATTCTGCCGAGCACACAAAAGCAGAGCCTGCAGTAGGCTGTTTTTAAATCTTTTGTACAGATTAGTACAGCCAATACTAGATTTTTTAAAAAGCTGTTAAGGAGAAACAGATCTTGTAAGGGTACTATTTTTTATCCAGCATTTACTTACCAATCTTAAACTTGAATACATCTGCTTTAGAAGAAAGACTTAGCAGAAAAGGTAAAGTTATAAGCAGTCTCTCTTTGAGAAGAGTAATCTACATTTCCTGCTCAACAGAAATATTAGGTGCTCGTTAAAGAATGTTGTATGGCCATTTGCAAGACTCATACTTGCTTGTAACTGTTCAGTTAAATCTTAAATCTGGCAGTAGATAATGTCTACTGCCCATACATTAGTGGAATCAATGATCCGAGGTAATCCAAGGATAATTTCTCAGGCAAGCTAACTGAGGGCAAGACCTCAAGATCTCAAGTACAGCTACAGCTCTCCTGGGGACGAAGAGAAGACTTTAAATATCAGGCCTTGATTTGCAGGTCTCAGCCCTTTTGCAGGCTAGAACGACCACACAAATTAGTTGTCCAAGCTCAGGTTGCTGTTGCTGTTACCCTTATCTGTGGAAACTCCCTAGAACAGGTGAATATCTGCTCATCTTACATGGCATTCTTATGTGAAATCACTTTCTGCACTCAAATAAATACCAACCCATGCACACATAAATATTATCCCCACAGAAAGCTGGTTACTTAGTACAACACATTCTAAAGCAATAATTTATAGTTTAGACAATAACAATGACAACAACAACAATAATAATAATAAATAAAACATATAGGTTTATAGCATTATTCACTTATCAACGTGCAGCTGAAGCTGAGAAGTTCAGTCTATGGTCTTTCTGTGTACCTGTACTAAATACTTTGTAAACTACTATTAATCCTATGAGTAGCTTGGGAAAAAATTTGCAGTATAAATTATATTTATAAAATTTAGTTTGCAAATTGCTTGAACCGATTGTGAGATCCTCTTTGCCATCACATATTCTTTATCAATTATTGTGGAGAGAAAAACTGAGCCTACTCATTGATCACAAATTCTTTGCTGATGTTGTAAATATATATAAATATAATGTATTCCTGTACATATAATAATTTTATCCTCCACCTCTGTGATCTGTCACTTCAGAAAATATTATTAACTTCCCTGTGCCTTAACCTTTCTTTGACAAAATATATTACATTCCTTCAAAATCACTTTCCACAGACATTCCTAGCAATAAAACCATTTTTCATGTGTGTTCTGCCCTGTCTAACCACTGGGACTCTGGTTCTCCCACGGGGACAGTGACCAGCCAGGAGTCGATCGGATCCATGCTGGGCCGGCAGTCTCAGTGATCCATATGAGGACAGCACTCGCAGGGATAACTGGGTACATGCTATCCTGAAAAACCTCTTTGCCATTAAAGCTGATTTAGGACCTTCTGTTAACTCTTGTTTGCTCCTGATTGTTCAGCTTCAGTCTGGTAATACCATGTATTGCTTCCCTCTTTTTATTTGCACTGGTAAATCATATTAAATGGAGCTTTCTGCAGATGGTCACTGTGCGAGTACAGCTTTGGTTGAAGATAGATGGTAAGAAAGGAAGTTTGAAATTGCAGCAGACCATGGATTCTTGTCCCTCCTGTCATATTGAATACCTATATATTCACTCAAGCTTTTACTTGAATTGAGGTTTGCAAAGAGTTGAATTCCCTAGGGGATGTGCCGAGATTTTTAATTTAACGCTCATTACTTCAGCAAACACAGTGCATTTGCATTTGCAGGGCAGGAAAATAAATGTTTAAATGAAACTCAATCCCATATTTTGAAAATCTGCAAATGATTTGAACTCTCTTACTGGTCACTTTGAGTTTCATTAAAGAATGATGGAATGAAAAAATAGGAAGCCACAGTATTCTTTCATAATTTGAAAATATAACATTACAGATAATCGAATATAATTGTCCAGAGATTTAAGGAAGTGTTTCCACAGACAGTAATTTATATAACAAGAAAGAAAACTCCATTGTCCACTTAGAAGGGTTAAAGGTGAGGAAGTGGGAATATAAGTTATGCTATGCAATCAAATTCTTGACATAATTGCATTTGTCTTTGTGTTTTGTGTGCAAAAACCACATTAAAACAGGTTCTAAGAGTAGCATTTACTTTAAAGAAATCTTTCTGCACGTGTATTGGGGAACATGAAAAACTATGTAAAAGTTCAAGCCTTCAGTATGTTTAACCATTTATGAGTAGTTTATGAATATTTTATTAACTATTTCTTGAAAGAACAACAAAAGTGCTGCTTGCCAGTTCAGAGAAAGTAAGTGATCTTTAGTTTAATGATTTAACACATATAAGCTTTATGAAACGTGCTTGTTGCTATGGTACACATGCATTTCTCTGACAGAATAGATGGGAAGGTAACAGGATGCACATGGCATTCTTTTGCATGAAGAATATCATTCCTTTTGGATCATTTTGGCTCTGACTTTTTCTTCTACAGGCTTAGTTTCCTACCTTTACTCTTTTTTACTGAATAGTATTCTTTGCTCTTGGAAAAAAGTGCATCCAGCAGTTGAATCACCCCCTTTCTGAAAGTGAACAACCTTGTGATGCACTTTTAAAAAGTATCTGTTGCATTTACAGCAGTTGAACTGTGACATATTTTGAAAGATTCTGAAGAAATATTGCTATTTCTGCCAGTGGGAAGTGTTTCATGGATGCAAGAGCTGTACTGAAAACCGAGCTCAAATTCCTACTATATAGGGTATTTTTACCTCTTTGTATATCAACCACTATGCAATATAACCTCTCCCTAATTTCTGGCGTACTTTACAGGATATACACTTTCATGAACCATTCGTAATAACAATAACTAACTGCGAAATAGTGGTTGTTATTTTGACTGTGATTGTTTTAAAGTGTCAGGTAAGTGTAACAGATTGTGCTGTTTGTGTAGACTCTGAAACAAATTCTCAGTAAAGGAGGTACAACTGCAACATCAAATCATTTGTATGACTAACACTAAAATCTCTTTGGAATCTAAGAGATACAACATTGATAGGAAACTATTAGAGAGGATGACATCTAATAGGACATTTAAATGTAGAGACAAGGCAGAAGAGAAGAAGCTGGGGATATAAGAGATGAATGTGTTAGCTAGGACATGGAATTACAAAGAATGATATTTGAGACACTGAAATGGCAAGTGTAGCTAGAAAGTTCAAGAGAATGTGTGTATTTCCTGATGCCAATAAGAAGAAGTAATGAGGGAACACGTTTAAGTTGCAGGCCTAAGAAATCTGCCATTCCCACTTACAAGTATGGAGATCCTAAGAGTTTGTACTCAGAGATTTGATTGTCTGTGGGACAATCTGTTTCCTGGTTAAAGCAGAGGAGGTTTTGATTGGTTTGGACTACTATAAAGACAAAAAACATAGGCAGTGCAAAAACATGGTCAGCTAAATTTTGCAGGGAAAAGATCACATCAAAACCAACATACAGTACCACCGAAAGAAGTCCAGGTAGGAGGACTGGGACAGAGATGTGAAGATTAATTCAGTGCATCTCCAGCTGAGAGAAGGAAAAAAAAAAGCTTATTGGAGATGAGTCCTGAGGAAAAACTAAGGACTTCGTATTCCACTGCAATAACCATCCAAAAAAAAAAAAAAAAAGAAGAAAGTGAGAATTCCAAGGAATGAGAAGGTATCTGCCATATGACCTGAACTGCTTCACAAGCTCTTGATTTAAATGCTCTGCAGGAAAAAAGGCTGCTATATTTCCAATTGAGTTATTAGATCACAAGCCAATTCAATTTCAGCTGAATCATGGGACCAGATGCAATATGAGCCTCAGAAATACTGATAATATTACAAATATTATGCTAGAGAAATGTAGCTGAGAGCTGGTGATATTCAGTATCTGTACTGTGAGTCCTGTAAGCAAAAATAAGCTGTTAATAAGAAATCTGTGAAACAAGCAACATTATCTCTCAGAGTCTGTAACAGCTGAGAGGCAGAAATACCTTGCTGAGCAACAGTGTAGCATAAAGAGCAATTTGCCCAACAAGTGCCATCAAAAGTACTCCAAACTGAAATAGCGAGGACAGCAGCATTGATAGGGATCATCCTTTTCCAGCAGCCCTGGAGAAACAATTGAAGAAGAAACAGGCTTATCTCCAAAGGCATTGTTACATGTCAAACAGCACGGTATGGCTCTGCCACCAAACAGTGCTGACAAAGTCTTCTGCTAAACTAGACATTGGCACTGGCTCAGAAACTCTTAATAGTGAAGAACAACATTTCTCACAAACAGCCTCTGAGGGATCTTGCCTGCTTTGCCAACGTTCAGGAGTGACTATTTTGTGTTAAATTATACAAGCTCACCTGTCACCTGACAAAGTCTTCTTCATCCTGTGGTAAGTGCCTCCAAGCCCAAGTAACCATGGATGCTTCCAGGAAGCATTCTACTTTACACTGAACTTGGTATAAAATGAATGAGGCATTAAGATCAGAGCAGATAATAGCTTTTTTTTTAGGAAATGGAAAGGTCAGGGAAAAAGTAATGCAGTGCTATGACATCAAATTACAGTGACTGCTAACTAAGAAAAGAAAGAACACAAGGCTGAGTGGAGAAAAGCTGGTAATAAGCTTCCCTACTTCGGACAATTTCTTTGTCCATCCAAACCTTAAGAAAGCTACCAGGAGAAGTATCACCACGAGAGTCAAAAACAGCTTAACCCTCTGGGCTTAGTTCCTTTTCTTGTTAGTGATTCACATCCACATTCCCATATCCAGGACTAGTGTCCTCCACCAGGCTGCAAAGCAGGGTTCCTCCTGCCTCTCTTGCTGGAGCACTGTTGAACTCCATGTGGAAATAAATGATGGTTGAGAAGTATGAGCAGGACTTTAGTCTCCTGGTTCTTACCTGAGAGGAGACTCTGATCTAATTCCTGCTTTAGTTAATGTTGTTTGTACATATTGAAAAAGAAAAGGCAGGAAAATAATCTTCTTTTCTCTTTCCTTGCATCCCCAAGTAACTTAACAACTTAGATGACAATGAGAGTTCAAATTCACTCAGGCGGAGAGCAGAACGAGACCTGAATCTCCTTCATGCTTCAAAATTTACCTAGCCTTTAAGATACTAGGAAAGGGAAGATTGATGAAAATGACCCATTTGTGAATCTTTTCCTGAAAAGACATCAAAAAACTATACAGCAAAGATAACCCAAATCTGTTAAGTATTTGAGGGGACTAAGTGAAACTGCATTTTTGCTGAATTTAGTGCATGGAAAAACCACTTATCCACCACTTATCTACAATTTTGTTTAAAGGGAACTAAGTATAAATTCCAGGCAATTTAATAACTGATTTTATAAGACAGACACATGCTCACAACTTGAAGCAGGTATTGTCAAGAGGAAGCAAGAGAGGGGGAGCAGTCTCTTTTCCAGTACCGAATGTTCAATTGAGATCATGTATGGGACGGAAAGGGAAGTGCAAAGAGTACAGTGATTAACAGTGAATAGAGATTTCTGCCCCATGTGGTCACAGTGTAATTGTACAAAGGAGACTCCAGGATACAAGTACACAGGCTGACCTGGCTCCGGGACATTCACACAAGTATTGTAATCAGAAAACTGAAAGGTGCTACTGTCTGCCACAGTGCCCTGTTCAGACAATGTTGCACTGCAGTGAAAGGGGATGGTTTCTTGCCAAACGGGCATTTCAGCATAAGAAACCTGACCGCTGTACCCTCAATGCCTTCTGCAGAGTCAGTGGGAAAGGCAGCCAAGAGCTGGGTGGTGATGGCAGGAGGGACAGAAAACGACCCGTGTGGCAGTGCTGGACCGTCACAACACGCAGAAGGTTCTAACAGCCTGCGCTCGAGCTGCTGTGCTCCGAACGCGACTGTCTCCTCTCCAATGCCTATGACCCCGGCAGCCACCCACCTGGCCGTGGCCATTCCGTCACTGCCCTCCTCAACAGGGCAGGGGACACAATGAGGTAGAAAGTGTCATGGGTCGAGATAAAACCAAGAAGATCATTTACCAGTTACCGCCATAGACAAAACTTGATTTGGGAGCAATTGATTTAATGTATTGCCACTTAGAGTCGGAAACAAAGTTAAAAAATACCCCGTGCCCCCTCCCCACTCCCCGGCGGAGCCTTCACTGCCTCACCCCTACCTCCTCCTGCCCTGAGCTTCTGTGAGGGGCTCAGCCCTGCCCTGGGCGGGGGCCGGTGGCAACCAGCCGGGACTGGCCGAGTCCAGCCGGGACAGCCCCCTCGCCTCGGGCCGCCCCGCAGCCCCCCGCACCTGGAGATGGACGCCGGGACGGAGCGAGGTGCGCAAGGCAGCCGGGCAAGGTGAGCACAGCCGGGCAGGGCCGAGAGGTGCCGGGGCTGCGTGAGGGAGCCGGGCTCCTTCCAGCACTGCCACTGTCAGTCCTTCTGGGTCTGGTTCTTGGTCACAGCGACAAAGAAATCAGATGCAATTGCAAAATAATGGCCGACAGTGAGTCCACTCCCAAAACCAAAGTCAGAACAGAGACCCTGAGTGCTTCAGCTCGTTTGGAAAAGCAGGAAGAAATGGAGTCTGGAAACCTGAAAAATGCCACCAAGAATTAAAGCAGCAAAAATACCGAGGGCAAATCTCCCTTCCCCACAAGTAATCCCCCCAGTGTCAGACGGACCCAGGGTTTTGATGGCAGAGTGAGAGAACAGGCTGAGAGGGGCTGTGAGACAGGCTGTCCCTCAGGTGGGCTCCGGGCTGGCGGGCAGGGCTCGGCAGAACAAGTGACAAAGGCTGGGGCACTGGACCTGCACCTGCCACTGACAGAAGAGGAAGGAAACAGGATTTCAAAGAAGATATCAAAGTCAGTTCCCTTGCTTATGGCAGTAAGCCAAGCTGCTGTTGCAGAATCTGAAAAACAAAATTTGCACTACAGGACTGTGAGCAAAAAACCCCCCAAAACCCAGTATATAATAGTGTCCTCATCCCCACAAAAGTATCACTTTCCCCTGTAGCAAACCTATTCCTTATTTGTGGAGGAACCTGTACCTGGAGAAGGGTGTGATGTTTTCCTTAATAGATTATGCTTGAAGATAAACTGCAAAATAGTTTCTCATCTATATGCTTTAGTTTCCGTTATTTTCCAAAGACAATATCTGGTTTCTGAACTCAGGTTAGGACTAACGACTAACCAAATGATTTTTATTTTTCAGTAAAAATGAGAGTAAAGCATTCAGATTAGACATTAGGTTGCAACTCCATGAATGCTGGTCTTTAATAAACAATAGCAAAAAAAACCCCTGGAGGCTGCGAAGAAATGAGCTTGAATTTATATTTTTTTTTCAAATTTAAAGCCAGCTATCTCTGGTGTTAGCTGAGGGAGTGTTATGAAAAGTTAGCAATGCAAAATCTGCAACGACACAAACCCAAACCGAAACGAAAGATTTCCGTTTCACACCAGTCAAAAACTGGGGTTTTTGTTGGGAAACTTGGACCCCATCGGGACTGACCCTGAGCTGTCTGCTCTAACTCTGCCGCAGGTGTTAACGAGGAGCGGAGGCACTCTCCGAACGGCGGTTCCTCGCCCGGACGGGACCTGGCAGTCCCCGGGAGCCAGGTGAGCCCAGGGAAGCAGCCCGTGTGCCACGGGAAAGTTCGCCGGGTGCAAAGGAAGAAGTGAAAGAGTTACTGTGCAGAGAACAGCCTCTGCCTGCCACCTTTCCCCGCAGCTGAGTCAAATGACTTCTGCATTGATTGCTGAGGAGCATTCGCGGCGCAGCTGGGCCGGGCGGGAGGTGGCTGGGGCAGTGCCGGGTTCCCCAGACGCGGCCGCGCAGCCCGCCCAGGAGAGCAGCCCGGGGCAGCGGGGCCGCCCCACG